>JBAMJV010003645.1:0-104376 GCA_037951105.1 Echinarachnius parma | reverse complement strand
TTTTGTTTGTTTGATTGTATTTTTTTAAAAATACATATAAAGTACATTTCAAATGATAATACAGTAAGTAAATTATACAAAGTATAGACAAACGGTTGGAAAGCCCATCTCAGGACCATTTTCAAAATGGTCCTGTTCTTCCATGGGGTCCAAAGGCGATACAATGTACTTACAAATGTTTGAAGAGTTTTGTTTCAAAACGCGATAAATACAATTGTGTGTATGTATAATAACAAGAAGTGCGTTTCAAATGTTATTTCGTCCGTCATAATTTCAAGGTATATTTCCGAAATCACGATTAGAAACCCAACCGGTATACATGTACAATATTCACAGTTTGGGGATATTCACATTAGAGTAGTATTCCATTTAGATTCCATTAGATTCCATTAGATTTTTGCAAAGCAATAAGCCATTCCTGTCAATTATCCACGAAATGAAGTGAACTTCTTTTTTCATACACTCAACATGCACACCCTCATGCACTAAAAACAAATGTTGTTTTCATTAAACAAGACGTGGCAAGAGCGAACACTGCTTAAATCTCACGAATTATACTTTATTGCCACAATCAACCTAATGTAGACATGTTTTTTTACTATTACACTATGTTCTAGCAGAAAAATATAATTCTTAATCCATGTCACGTAGTTCCCTTCTGCCAGATCAATGGTTACATTTAATAGTGTATGAATATACGATTTTCCATAGTAGTATGTACACATTGAATATACACGCGTTGTATACAACTTAAACGGAACCACTGAATACAAAGTAAAGCGGAAAAGGAAAATGTACTGAACTTACAAATATCGTAGGTTATCCAGCCCTTTAAACAGACCGTCCTGTATAGAATACAGTTGAGTAAATGTCATGCTTCTGCAAGAAAAAGAGAACAACGTTGTCGACAACTTGTATGTATAAATGTATTGCACCATGTGTCTCCAATAAAATACCCGAATAATTATGCTTCCTATTTTTCACCTGACAAGCAAATAATGCCTCTTTGATGCCAGAAAAATTGTGCTTTTAGTGATTAAGTTGGAAAATAACATTTGTCCCCTGCTTTTATTGCTAATATGAATATGACAAGGTATAAGAGGACCATTATAGTTCCAAGTAAGTTTTAGAGATTTGGAAAATGTATACAGTCTTAGTGGCAGTCAACTTGAGTATTTAATTGATTAATCATAAATAGTTTTCGGGTAAACTGGAAAAAGGCAGATGAAAACAGAATCAATGAGTGTACTAACAATAACATACCTTTTTGAAAAGCAGTTACATAAATATGATCTTTATTCTTGATGCAAATATTTTCACTTTTTACCCAAAACCTGCCAGTGGAGTACACTGAACTGTAAGGCCATGGCTATATTGCTGTTGGGGGGTTTGACAGGAATGTATTGAAAGACAAATGGCCACGCCTGCACATTAGGGGCGCACAGACAATGTATTCTATGCCACCACACAATACAACGGGCATGGTCAAGTACCCGATTTAGACTACTGTGCGTGCATGCATGATAATGGCATCCAAGCATTCGCTGCATTGCAAGTGCTTGGCACGTTATGAGTTAACAGCCATATTAACAGCCATCATCAGCGTATGGTATGATGAGTCGTCAAACTTACAGAGACTGCAGGGATTTTGTTGGCGCAAATGTACCCGGTTCAATATACGAAGTATCGGCACGAAAGAGATTCCTGCAGGAGAAGATGCGTAAAACATGGGCGTCGATACTTACGTAATACCCATTCATCAGGGGGGGATGGATGAATGAATCATCCCCCCCTGATCAATGGGTATCAATGACATATCGACGCCCGTGGCGTAAAACCAAATAAACATAGAACTTTACTAGGCTACTTGCTTGTTGAGGTTTGTAAATTTGGAAATAAACATGCTGTACAGTCTTGAACATGAATATTGAAGCAATAAATTGTTAAAGTTGTATCGGTCTAAATATTAGTCAAAGTCTGATTTGACGACCTCTTATACTGGGATAGGAAGCTAGCATGGACAACAGAATACGACAAGAATATTGATTAAAAGCCTGGGGTAGTTCAATGTTTTTATAGAGGGCGCTTTAAGAAATAATTTGTTGGTAAGGTAATGAAAAAACTAAGAACATACAATTTTAATGACAGAATAAACTGTATTTGATCAAAATCGGTTTAGAAATAGCTGAAATATCAATAAACATATCCGATTGGAATAAACATATTCGATTGGAATAAACTAGGGGCCCCAGGTTCATTCGAAACAAAATACAATACCAACACTTTTTCAAAAATTTACAAAAGAGGATTTAAATATTTGTTAATGATCTCTCTATTTAATCATTATTTCAACAAAAACTCACATGCAAACTGTTTTTTTTTTATAAACAAATGGTGTAAACCAATGCATTTTTAAAGAGAGCACTTTGCTGTGTCTTAACCGCTCTTTTTAAATGATAACAAGCTGTTTAGTCGTTTGTATTAAAAAAAATACTTTTATACTTGTAATGCTATGGTGCAGGTTTTGGTTACTAAAATTCAGTTCGACCAAACGGCACTATCCCTTTAACTCATGAAATACTTACATGTAAGTCAGACTTTCCAATCCGATGAAGGTACCATTGTTGATACGCGTAAATTCGTGTCCACCTAGAATTCTGCAATTATGAAATCACAATTAAGACAATACAATCACAACATACTCATGATTATTTTGTGTACGGCTTGAGATTTTAATTTAGAGAAAGACTACTCATCTACATCAACCACGTAAAAAGACTGATCATAAAGGAGTGAAATTAATTGTAAAAGTATGGCGGAATAAAGTGTAGGATCGTTATTTTAGACATTTGGTTTCCTTTATAGCAATTATATATCTTTGTTAATTACTTATTTTTTCTTTTAGTGTTCCTTATTGGTATGATTCGACAAATACCTGTACGTATACAATTATAAATATGATAAATACGTTGTAAATTGCCCTAGAAATATTTGAAATCTTGTTGTAATAATTGTAAAAAGGGACTGGCCTCGACTAGCAAGCTTTGCTATTGTTTGTCTTTTTTACCAACAATGATATTATGTCAATTGTAATTATCAAATTCTTTGCCCTCAAATATTGTTTTTGATAATAATGTATTGGAAAATGTGCCTTCTATTAAATTTTTGGGAGTAATTGTTGATAATAAACTTTCATGGAAATGTCACATTGATAGCATTTGTAAAACTATTTCGCGTAATATTGGAGTTATAAAACGGTTAAAAACTTGTCTCCCAATGAATTCTTTGTTTATGTTATACTCATCTTTAATATTGCCGTACTTAAACTATGGCCTTCTTGCTTGGGGGAACACGCATCAATCGTTTTTAGATAGGCTATTATTGTTACAAAAAAGGATTATTCGTATTATTTGTGATTCCACTGCACGCTCCCATACAGACCCTTTATTTTTTAATAATAAATTATTAAAAATTAATGACTTGTACTTATACCAATTAGGTCAATTTATGTATAAATATGATAATAATTCATTACCTTCAGCTTTTAATTTTATGTTTTTTAAAAATCAATCGGTTCATAATTACCCAACTAGACAGTCAAATGAATTTCATTTACCCCTTTTAAGAACTTTATTAGCTCAGAATACGTTTATTTATGATGGTCCTAAATTTTGGAACACTCTTGATATAGGTATGAAAAATGTACCTTCACTTAATTCTTTCAAAAGAAAACTTAAATTATATTTATTACAACGTTATGGTACTAGTTAACTTAATTGTTTGGTAATGAAAAAGGGTCATCGTAAAAAAACCTTTCATTATTATTATTGTTGCTTATTCTGGAAATTGCGCCGCTATTTTAATGAAATAATATTTCTTATTCTCTTAATTTGTATGAAATTTTTGTTTTAATTTTATTTTATACATTTTCTTTTTGTCTTGCAGGTCCATACCTTCTCATTCCATACCTTCTCAATCCATTCATATTTTCTATATTTTCATTATCTTTTGTACAGCTTCTTCTTGTTCATGTATGCTTCCACACTGCGTCTTATTTGTTCATACATTCATGTTCTCTTCAGTAGTCTCCGTAGGCACAACACTATTTTGAATTCTTATCAAACAGTTTTGTAATAATTACATTTTTTTGTAATACTACACTGTATAATATTTGCTATCTTGTTTGTTTGTTTTTTTTCTTTCTATTATTCACAATTTTTCCGTATTTGATTTTTCGTATTTTTTCCGTATTTGATACTTTCATTACTTTGTAAAACATTAATTTTTGAGGGATTCCACATTCTACAAGCCATGCTTTTTAGTGGATCCCTCCATTTTCACTTGAAATTTAAACATACAGCAACATTCGTTTACTTTCTGTTTCCGCTTTTATAATATGATAATTTCTAAATGTCAAAATTGAATTGTACCTTATTTAAAAATCTAAAAATTTCGTAGTATCTTAATTCATTATATTTTAATCAATTATTATATCAACATACATTTTGATTGCCAATGTTTATAATTTATTGTTTATACTTTCACAAATGTTGTTGTGAATTATTCATTGTAAATATATGTACCTTCTTGTTGAAAATGAAATAAAATTGAACATTGAACATTGAATCATGTGATATTGTATTGTGTTATGAAATTTTAATATATTGTAGCGGAACACCCTTTTCGATTCTCTGGTACCGGCGCGACTCTGCACCACAGACGAAAAAGGACGGCGGGAAGTCCAACGATCGGTTCCTTCGGAATTTGTCAGGATGCCGTTGTCGCCGACTGTTGGACGCGCCACCGGTTCCGGCCAGGATTCTCCGAGCTCGTAATTCGTGAGTTCGTTTGGTCGCAATCTACGACCTATTTGGCTCTCTGTATTGGATGGGGATCTTGACTTATGTTGGTGTGGTCTCTGGTGTACCTCCTTCCAGGTTATCCCTTGTTGCTCAGCAGATTCAATTAAGAATCTCGTTTCCAGTCCAACGGTGACTCAGCGAGATTCAACCAATTGAATCCCGTTTCCAGTCCAACGGTGACTCAGCGAGATTCAGCCAATTGAATCCCGTTTCCAGTCCAACGGTGACTCAGCGAGATTCAGCCAATTGAATCCCGTTTCCAGTCCAACGGTGACTCAGCGAGATTCAGCCAATTGAATCCCGTTTCCAGTCCAACGGTGACTCAGCGAGATTCAGCCAATTGAATCCCGTTTCCAGTCCAACGGTGTCTCAGCGAGATTCAATTAAGAGTCTCTGTTTCCAATCCAACGGTGTCTCAGCGAGATTCAATTAAGAGTCTCGTTTCCAGTCCAACGGTGACTTATCCACTCCGACTCCTATCGGCCCAGTCAGTTATCAGAACTAGACTTTGGAAATGCCGTAGCACTCTGCTCCTATACCATCACAAAACGATCATTTGGCAGCAGACACCCGTTCAAGCATACAACAGGGTTGTAACCTCCTTTACTCTAGGGATCAATAAAGACACCTGAATCCGTGAGGTTACCGGGCTTACATGCGAATTTATTAGCATGCACTTCATAGGCAACATGCGTAAACGTTCACGAAGCGAACGGGCTCCTTAATTGCCGTTCATACTTCAACATTTATTCTAACTTACATACTACATTTCGTGGTTACTGATTATCTTCAAGTAATCATAACTCTACCAATCCTTACCCATTTCCCATGGTTAACCCGTCAAATTACTCGGTAACTAATTACTAAATCAACCCAATACTTAACCATCAGGCTCTATCCTAATCATAAAAACTATAACCAATTAACTAATCCGAATGGACAACTAACACTTAATACTACTACGTTTCTACAATCGATCACAACTTATGATCGTTCAATCTAAATCTCATGATCGATCCCTACTTACCCATGATCGATCACCCGATCCTAATCACAATTAATTCCCTAACAAATACTAACCATCCCTCATAAATTACTAAACTGTCCCATCTTATACATAATAAATGTCCCTAATCATCCCCATAGACATCTAGTCCATAACATCTTTCCTTAATCCTAACTTAATTCTACAGTGAATTAACCATAATTCTAACCATTAATTACCCATAATCGATCCCTTATGCCAATGATTATAATTACCCATCCACCATGAATTAACTAGCGAATCCAGCCATTATTCAAGAGCTGTTTCGCTACACAACCCCCTCCTCTAATAAGCTTCGTCCCGAAGCTTAAATTTAACATCCAATTAAACTTCGATTACCCCTCTTATTTAAAACTTAACCCTATGATCTAAAATACTACTGAGCAACTCCTGGTTGCTCTTACAAACCAAATCATGCATAAATCAATAACTAACTTAATGTTTAAAAACACGTCCTCAATAATTAACAAAAAGAGCTGTTTTTTCATAGCTCCTAACCGTCGTCAACAATTAACAAAACAATTCAAAACATTAACTGCCATAATTAGCGAGCATCGCTTGGTTGTTCTTACAAATAACTTAATCATGCATGCATAAATAAATAACTTAATGTTCTTGGTGCTTCCCTTTTTAAAATAAAAGTTCGTTTAGGGAATTCTGCACCTCCTAACTGATCAATGTTCATTAATTCTCGTTATAGCCTCGGCTCGTCATGGCGTTCGGCACTCTCGTGTAGGGGTCTTGGTTGGTCTGGTCGGCTTGTCCAATATGGTGTAGGTCCCGTAATCATTCTCATGGAGGTCGTAGTCGGTCCCGATGGCGGTCGTAATCGTTTGTCCCCCGTCGTGCTCCCAGACAAATTGACACTACATAGCACAAACGCCGTGCCCCGAGGTAACCCGGTGTGTCAACCTCGTCCCGTGGATGACGTGGACGCAAATCGTGCGCCTCCGAGGCGACCCGGCTACAAGGTTCATGTCGTTGGTTTCCCGATGGTGGTCGGTCTTCGTCCCTGGTTGTGTTCCCAGATAAATTAACATTGGCACTGACGTTGTGCCCCCGAGGTAACCCGGACTAATTGTCAATTTATCCCTTGAAGTGTTTTGGTCCCAGACGAATCAACATTGGCAATGACTTTGTGCCCCCGAGGTAACCCGGATTGATTGTTGAATTCGTCCCGTACATGTTGTAGACGCAAGTGGTGCGCCACCGAGGTGACCCGGTTTGTCGTTCTAATTGTCTCGTCCCCTCACGTTGATACCGCTAGCGCATGGCGTTGCGCCTTTCAGGTAAGGTCTCGTCCCCGCTTGTCGTTCGGGTGGTCTCGTTTCAGCTTGTTCCAGTAGTCTCGTCTCAGCTCATTATTGTTGTGGTCTAACGTCGTATATTCTGGTGGACGCCAGCATTGCGCCTTCACGACTATGTCATTGCCCCGGTCGTCGTCTCGTCCCACCTCTGCATTCTGCTGTCGTAGGCGTTGCGCCAACATCGAGGCAATACCACCCCGGCCCGTTGTTCTTGCTGGCTCGCTCTCGTCGCTACTTGATTCTTTGTCCTGGTTGTCGTCGCTGCCGCTGGTTACTTCGTTCTTCGTCCCTCCGCCATGGTTGTTTTCGTCGCTGGTTTCACGGTCCTCGTTGCTGATATCACGCTCCTCGTCACTGGTTTCACGATCCTCGTCGCGCCTGGTCTTCTCCTGGTTGGTGCAGGGGATGGTACCCCACCTAGTCCGCAACTCCCTCTTCTCGACGTCCAGCATTGCTCCGGTTTCAATTAGTTGATCAAGACCCAAAATCCCGTCGTGTTGGATGTCTGCAATAATCATTTTGACCATGAGAAACCTCTCACCAAGCTGTAACCCCACCGTAGTTCTTCCTGTCACCCTTAAGACAGACCCATCGGCCTGGCCCACAACGTGTGGCCCTGGCTGCACATGCGGCCGCCGTCTCGGCTCGATTCTATTGAATGTTCGGGTACTGATGATTGAACATGATGTACCCGAATCCACCACCATGCGTATCGGCGCCCCATTTACCTCCGCATTCACGGAAAGTGGTGTTCTTGCTGTCTGCTCATCTGAACCAGGCCAATCCGTTTGCACTCCTTCGTTGACCTGATCTTCACCACTGAGTTCGCCCACGCCAGGCCGCCCGACCTGTATTCCGACTTCTCTCGTGTTGTTCTTCCTGTCCTCCGCACTCCTCTGCCGCCGCTTAACCTGACATTCTCGCTTCAGGTGCCCAATCTCTCCACAGGCGAAGCACCGCTTCCTCCTCACCGTCATTTCCCTTGTTCTCATTTCCGTCCCGCAACTCTTCCTGGTCTGCTCGTCCCCGTCGTTCTTTCTCTCCGCAGTCTCTGCTTTGCTCTTCCCGGCCTCCTTCCGTTGTTGCCGATTTGGACAAGCTCGAACAAGGTGTCCTAATTCACCACATACGAAGCACCGCTTCTCCTTCACCCTGGTTGCCGTTGCCCTCTGGTCAGCCCCGTAGCTCCTCCCGATATGTCCCAGTTCCCTGCAGGCGAAGCACCGGTAACACCCCTCCGGTCCGCTGTCGTTCTTGTCTGCCATCCGCCCTGCAGTAGCTCCACCGCTTCTTAAGCTCCGCACATAGTTCACCTGACCTTCCCCCTGTTGTTGGCATCGTGCTCGTTGTCCCGTCACGAATACCTCAGATTCCTCCTCGCATCCAAACCGTTGTTTCAGCCTGTAAACGAGTTCGTCGTATGTCAGCTGCCTACCGGTCTGTTGTGTCACAACTGCATACCCTCTCAGACTAGCCGTCAAGTGATACAATGCGTCTTCCTCCGTCCACCCGTTGATTCTGGCACATGCTTCAAAGTGACACATGTAGCCCATGATTGGAACACTCCCATCGAAACAATCAGGTATCATCTGGTCCTTTGTCAGCCATCTTGACTGTTCTGCTACCGCGGTCATGCACCGACCCGCGTCTTGGTCACTCGACCGTCTTCCTCTGCCCGGCTCTTTCTGCCATCCAGATTCAGTTCCTCTGCCCGGCTCTTTCTGCCATTCAGATTTAATTTCCCGGTCACCCGACCGTCTTCCTCCGCCCGGCTCTTTCTGCCATTCAGATTCAATTTCCCGGTCACCCGACCGTCTTCCTCCGCCCGGCTCTTTCTGCCATTCAGATTCAATTTCCCGGTCACCCGACCGTCTTCCTCCGCCCGGCTCTTTCTGCCATTCAGATTCAATTTCCCGGTCACCCGACCGTCTTCCTCCGCCCGGCTCTTTCTGCCATTCAGATTCAATTTCCCGGTCACCCGACCGTCTTCCTCCGCCCGGCTCTTTCTGCCATTCAGATTCAATTTCCCGGTCACCCGACCGTCTTCCTCCGCCCGGCTCTTTCTGCCATTCAGATTCAATTTCCCGGTCCTCCGCAAATACTCCTTGCATCCCGGCTACTTTTTCATCCTCCTGGTTCTCCGCAAATACCCCTTGCGTACCAGCTATTTCTTCATCCCGGTTACTCGTTGCCTCATCCGGCTTCACACTCCGCTGCCGCCTCTGCCTGCCCCTGTTAACGCTGCCAACCTCCGACTCCCTCTGGAACATGTTGATCACTGCCGTCAATGTTGTAATTAATATCCCGTAGATTATGTTGAAACCCATGTTGATAATTGTCCACCGCTCGATGTTTGCCAAGTTCAAACCTCTCGTTCACCGAATTGTGCTGCCTGTTCTGTTATCTGGCTTCCACCTCTCTGTCTCTCGTTTTGGTTGAGCTAAAAGAATCCCACTTCTGACACCATTTGTAGCGGAACACCCTTTTCGATTCTCTGGTACCGGCGCGACTCTGCACCACAGACGAAAAAGGACGGCGGGAAGTCCAACGATCGGTTCCTTCGGAATTTGTCAGGATGCCGTTGTCGCCGACTGTTGGACGCGCCACCGGTTCCGGCCAGGATTCTCCGAGCTCGTAATTCGTGAGTTCGTTTGGTCGCAATCTACGACCTATTTGGCTCTCTGTATTGGATGGGGATCTTGACTTATGTTGGTGTGGTCTCTGGTGTACCTCCTTCCAGGTTATCCCTTGTTGCTCAGCAGATTCAATTAAGAATCTCGTTTCCAGTCCAACGGTGACTCAGCGAGATTCAACCAATTGAATCCCGTTTCCAGTCCAACGGTGACTCAGCGAGATTCAGCCAATTGAATCCCGTTTCCAGTCCAACGGTGACTCAGCGAGATTCAGCCAATTGAATCCCGTTTCCAGTCCAACGGTGACTCAGCGAGATTCAGCCAATTGAATCCCGTTTCCAGTCCAACGGTGACTCAGCGAGATTCAGCCAATTGAATCCCGTTTCCAGTCCAACGGTGTCTCAGCGAGATTCAATTAAGAGTCTCTGTTTCCAATCCAACGGTGTCTCAGCGAGATTCAATTAAGAGTCTCGTTTCCAGTCCAACGGTGACTTATCCACTCCGACTCCTATCGGCCCAGTCAGTTATCAGAACTAGACTTTGGAAATGCCGTAGCACTCTGCTCCTATACCATCACAAAACGATCATTTGGCAGCAGACACCCGTTCAAGCATACAACAGGGTTGTAACCTCCTTTACTCTAGGGATCAATAAAGACACCTGAATCCGTGAGGTTACCGGGCTTACATGCGAATTTATTAGCATGCACTTCATAGGCAACATGCGTAAACGTTCACGAAGCGAACGGGCTCCTTAATTGCCGTTCATACTTCAACATTTATTCTAACTTACATACTACATTTCGTGGTTACTGATTATCTTCAAGTAATCATAACTCTACCAATCCTTACCCATTTCCCATGGTTAACCCGTCAAATTACTCGGTAACTAATTACTAAATCAACCCAATACTTAACCATCAGGCTCTATCCTAATCATAAAAACTATAACCAATTAACTAATCCGAATGGACAACTAACACTTAATACTACTACGTTTCTACAATCGATCACAACTTATGATCGTTCAATCTAAATCTCATGATCGATCCCTACTTACCCATGATCGATCACCCGATCCTAATCACAATTAATTCCCTAACAAATACTAACCATCCCTCATAAATTACTAAACTGTCCCATCTTATACATAATAAATGTCCCTAATCATCCCCATAGACATCTAGTCCATAACATCTTTCCTTAATCCTAACTTAATTCTACAGTGAATTAACCATAATTCTAACCATTAATTACCCATAATCGATCCCTTATGCCAATGATTATAATTACCCATCCACCATGAATTAACTAGCGAATCCAGCCATTATTCAAGAGCTGTTTCGCTACAATATGTTTGTTTGTTAAATTAATTCAGACTAAATTATAATCACCCATGCTCTAACTTGTTTGTTAACATTGACAACGGAAGAAGTGTTGTATTAGCGGTAGAGGGTACAATATGCCACCACGATCTAGTAACATTGTCCAAATCCTCAAAATCCAATTGGAATTCCAGCGGTTCCCATTATACGTTGTTGTATTCGTATTAACAATGCAAGCATCCCAGCTAGCCACCTGACGTCGGGCCGATGTCGGAATTTGGTTGCCGGATGTCGGCATATCGCCGTTGGCTCGAGGTTAAAATGTCCGCCAGCCCAACATCGTCACGACGTCATTTTTGTGATATATTGGCATAACGTCATTTTCCGACAATGGCCCAACATCATCTCATGACATGATGTTGGGCCATTGTCGGAAAATGACGTTATGCCAATATATCACATTTTAACCTCGAGCCAACGGCGATATGCCGACATCCGGCAACCAAATTCCGACATCGGCCCGACATCAGGTGGCTAGCTGGGATGGGACAGGTATTGGTTTTTTCGAATTTTTCTTTCGTTAAAAAGATGTTTACGATTGAAGTGTTCAGAATGTTAAACGATCCACTGGATAGTTGAAACCCTGTTACAAAATCAGTGCAATGAGTTAGTGAATATCACTTTGAATATTTGCTCATTACTCGGCCATAATTATGATGTCCATTTAACTTGAAATTTTCACACAATACCTAGTGGACATATCAAATAACAACAATATACATTGTATCAATCATTCATCACTTTTTGCACACGTCAACAAAGTTACTAGATCCCTTCAAACTTTTAGGATAAAAAAGGTAAATCCGTCTAAAGAAAATGAAGGAAATTAATTACTTACAAAGCTTCCAGTTGTGGAAGACCGATGAAGGCTCTCGCTTCTATCTCATCAACACCTTCACCCCATAATGACCTGTCACACATGCAAATAAAGAAGTAAACACATGAAAGTCTTACTATAGCCCTACATGATAATGCACTTGAAATTTAGTAGACTTGTAGAGCATGAAAGAGGGTAATTTTTATATAATTAACACATTCGCGTGAAAGCTCCTCTTTTATTATGTAAAGATTGATACTATGATACCGAAAATGAAAATTGTTATAAAACATGATGTTGGATGAGATGTAATTTTTGTAACACAATGCCCCTATGCGTTCAAGTACGCTTTAACCTATACAGTTTGTTTCACAAGAATGCTACAGTTGGGAAACTCATTTTTAAAGGTATGAAGGTAATTTGAAAAATATTATGTGGTGTCATAATAAAGACAATTAATCAGACTGGTTGATGATTTTATCTCAGCTGAATTGGATTTGTCAGTCGTGAGATATGGTCATTTGTTTGCAAAACATCGAAATCCACTTTGTGCCAATTTACGTTCTATGCATTACATGACCAACACGTAATTATTTTTTCAGAGCCCAAAAAGTAGCATGTATTATAAAATAAATATTAAAATTGGCCTAATATGATGCTGAAATATGTTGTTACCAATGCACGAATTCCATTTGTAAGGACTTTACGCCTTTTATTGGGTCAACAGAGGCTTTACATGATAACATGGATAAGGTTTAACTGGTCACGGGAAACATTGTATACAGGTTTTTAATATATATCACACTTACAATATAGTCACTTTAGCTTGGCGGGAGAGAATAACTTCTTGCGGGAGAGCCAATCCGAAAAGATCGTCTTCATTCCTTCTGATCGTCTCTAGAAGCAGTTTCGCGTCCGGGGCGGCATCAACCCCGACCAAGTATTTAAACGAACGGAAAAAATCAAGAAGCATCACCAATATCTCGTTCTTCGTCAATTCCGACGTTCCACGCTCATGGAAATCCCTGAAAGAAAGACATTTTGCAAGATGGTGACTAGAGAAAAAATGCATTCCGTGTAATATTCCGTGTAATATTATTAATTTCGGGCCAGGTTGGGTTTTTAAACATGTTAAAAGGGTCTAGTAATATTTTCCAAATCCAGAAAACTTAGTTATAGAGCTCTGGTGGTTCTCCCAGACCATGTATGTTGTATTCGCATTACCAATAGAAGCATGGAACGACTATTTTTTTTTCTTCGAATTGTCCTGTCGTCAAAACAAAATCTACAACTGTGGTGAATAAGTGAATAAGTTCAACTTGGTTGTATTATCATAGATACGATAAACAAATTAACTGTCCAAAATATAGCTCATTGACAAGAAGACTTCTTAATTGTCTATGGTTGCTTTATTATTTGTACGTCCACATTGCATCATAGTTTTATCTCAAATTTAATGCGGGTGTCATATTCGTCCCGGCCCTTCCACATCCCTGCCGGGAAAGAACACACACTGTGATTCACAGTGTGGACCACATTGCTAAATTCGAGCATTTTTTAACAGTGTGAAAGCCAATTCACACTGTGAACAAATTGTGAAATTGATTAGATACACAGTGTGAGCGCACTTTTTCACACTATGCTCGAATTGAACATTGTGTTCTACACTGTGAATCACAGTGTGTTCACAATATGGACGAGTGTGTTCTTTCCAGCAGGGATATATCATATTTAAACTGGTCAGACGATTTACAAATCACGGGTTTGAAACTATTATCACAGAACTAATAATCCCATTCCTGTTTTTCAATGTCCTGTCACGCCAATGAGTACTTACATGCATCTAACGGTCGAGTTGAGCTCAGTTTGGATTGGTGTCGGTGTGCATACCATACCTAAAACACAGTGAAACAAAATAATAAGCGAAATTAAGAATGGAGCGAATACAAACTTTGTGAAGAAATCATTTTATGGCTAAGTCTGATTATGGGTTTATCAATGTATCGCTTTGCTTATGAACTGCATGATGGCATGATTAATATGGTTCCACATCATAAATATATTAAAGGGATAGTACAGTTTTGGTCAAACTGAATTTCTGTAACCAAAACCTGCACCATACTACCGTATTGCAAAACTATACAAATTAATAGTTATAACGCCACGATGCTCGAAACGTATCCAAAATTACAAACAAACTAAATAAAAAGCCTGTTTTCATTCAAAAAGAGCTATTAAAAGATAAAGAGGGCGCTCTCTAAAAACTCATTGGTTTAAACCATTTTAATACAAAATTGAGCATGTGATGTTTTGTTAAAATAATGATTAAATAGATAGGTCATCAACAACTATTTTAAAACCTCTTTTGAAATTTGTTGAAAAAGTGTAAGCATTTTAGAATTGTTTTTTAATTACCGAATAAATCTGGGCCCCAGATTGATTCTGAACGGATATATTTATTGATATTTTAGCTATTTCTGAACCGATTTTGATCAAATAAGTTTATTCTGTCATTCAAATTATATGCTCTTTCAAATTTGACACTCAGCTTTGCATTATCTCACCAAAAAATATTTATTTAACTTTCTATTTAATAACACTTCCTTTTTTGTTTTAAACATTGCAAAAGAAAACGCAAATATTTTATTAAAACTTACCATTATACCAACCTATAGAAACACATATCTGCACTGCTGGGATACATATCGACTCTGAAAATAGAATGATATCAAATCGAAACAAGTTTATAAAATATAAAAAAAAAACAGATTCACATACATGCATGATAGTAAATGGCATAAAACTTACATTCTTCAGAATGATATGTGCATTTTTCGTAGAAAGGAATAATATTTACCTAGTAGAAACTAAAAACAGAGTTAATCGATGTCTGATTTTATCCCGATCGTTTGGGTGAAGTATCCCAATTCGAATTCTATGGAGGATTTAGTCTCCGAGTTCGAATACTCTACGGTCGAAAACGTCTACATACGCGTTAGGGAAACATTTTAAATATCATATTACCCATTTCACTCAGATGGCCACAGAGATTGGAGATATAATGAGGATAGAATAAATTCGTTACGGTTTGATCGATCATACATGTTCCAAGAATCAGTGAGTTGAAAGATATTTACCCGAATTTCTCGTGAAGCATTGCCCAACGACACACGTTTCAACTTCCGATGCAGGTAGATCTATAGGTGAAATAAAGGAAATGATAACTTGTGTCAATTACCACCCACAGTTGTACGTTAAAGGGATAGTTGAGTTTTGGTATAGAGGGCGCTGCACGAAATAATATTTTTGTGAAATAATGAAAAACTGATTGTCAAATTTGAAAAAGCATACAATTTTAATGACTGAATAAACTTTATTTGATCAAAATCGGTTCAGAGACGGCTGAAATATCCATAAATATAACCATTTGTACTTATTGAACAATAATTCAATAATTTTGAACCAGCCGTTGAAAATTGAGAAAAAATGCTTACACTTTTCAAAAATAAAAAATATATAACTAGTTGTTGATGATCTCTCTATGTAATCAATTAATCATTATTTGAAAAATAACATCACATCCACAATTTTCTCTTTAAACTAGTTTAAACCAATGACCTTGTAAGGAGCCTTCTTTTGAGTTTTAAAGGCTTTTCTATAAAAACAGGCTTATTACCTAAGTCGTTTGTATTTTTTTTTGTAACTTTCGATCGTGGTGGAGTTATATACATATTAGTTTGAAATGAATGGTGTAGGTTTTGGTTACTAACATTCCCTTTGACCCAAACTTCACTCTCTATACGAACACTAAACTATCCCTTTAACATTTAAATAAATGGATTATTTCAGTTCCGGGCCTACATTCTCGCAAAAAGTGCACCCTATGAACTCAACATGTTATTATATCATGATAATGTCTATAGGTCCGCAAAATTAGAACAAGGCTAGTTTGGTATGAAGATCTATGTTTTGGAACAAGGGCCGAATGCGTAAAAGTAGCAATATGTTTGTGCTAGCCTTTTGCTTAAATCGAAATGCATAATTATACAACCAACTGAAAACATGATACTGTATTTGAGCCCCTTCCTCCTTTACCCATAATTAGAAGACACAAAATTTAATATTAAATCGTGCTAATTGAACAATAATAGAGAAATACTAACATTGTTTTTCGTGTACTTGCCATTTTTATCGTCAAAGTTGCACTGGTTGCAACTTCGCTGGCAAGTTGGTATTGCGAGACCGGGTAGAGATTCACATGCGCCACCACTCGCCCATGCTTGGCACGCTTCACTAGAATCAATGTCCTTACAATCTAGACAAAATAAATGGGGGAAATTATCAAATGAAGAAGTTAAACCATTTTGCACCTGCAAACATGTTGTCTTGTTGCTATTCGCCACCGGATATAATATAATTGTTTCCTTTCATTATCCAGTCAATCCCTTGAGTTCTTTTAATAGGCGTCAGGACAAAGGGCCGCTTGCCATTTCAGTCATAGTATAACCGGTCACCAGCAATACATTGTCCTGGATGATCCAGGACGCAATTTAGCTGATGACCGACTATACTATGACTGAATTTCAAAGGGCCCATTGTCCTGATGCCTATAAGCAGAACTCAAGAGATTGACTATATTATGAAAGGAAACAATTATAATATCTCCGGTGGCGAATAGAAACAAGACAATAGGTATGCAGGTGCAAAATGGTTTGCCGGTAGTCTTTTTTTTTTAGGCCGGGCTCAAGTTGAGCCACTGATGAGAATTCGGACTGGCATTGAGATTAAATCCAAGAAACAACTAAGATCAACATAATTGAAAATGCACCTGTGTTCACACTAGTCAATGAAAGGCACAAACGTTGGGACTTACATAGACACCTAACACCGGCATCATCCGAATGGGTGCAGTTATGCACCTCTGGGTCCGTACTGGGACATTCCAGGAGGCTCGACTCATTGCCCGCACAGTGGAGGGCGCTCATCAGGATAGCGCCAGAACCCCGCCCGAATTCCGCCGATGATGTCTCGTGGATGGCGCCGTCGAAACCCAACATTCTGCAGGCCACATTGGCGTCCATTTTGTCCCACCCATGGTCACAGACGGTTGCCCATTCTCCGTCGTGAAGCAGCTCCACTCTCCCTTCTCCCAACGTCAGACCCCCAACCAGTCGAATGCCAATTTCTGCGTAAGAAATATCATGCAATTTATAAATATTAAAAGGGTGCGGCAAGACTCTTTGAATGTCCTTAAGGGGCCGTCACAAATCACAAACGGAGCCCGCCCGACTTCTCTGCGAGCTCAAAAGAGCATTTTCGCCAGGACGACGGCCGGTGTCTGCGCGAATACTGCGGGCTCCGCCGCGTTTTCAGGGTTCGGCCGACGTTCGCAGGGCACCGAAACCTGCTCCAAAATCAGCGATTTTCAAACGCCGAATTTTTATGTCGCACTGGCTCGTAAACAGGTCGCCCGCAAATCGCTCGGGCATCGCCAGATATTCGATCGGGCGGCAATCTGACGATTTTAGACCATTTGTGGATTTAAAATTCGGAGGGAGGTCGGAAGAGCTGCGCGGCCGTCGCACGAGCTCCCTACGATACCCGAAGGACCTCCTCCCGTATACCGCCCGAATTGTTAAAAAATCGCGCGTGCTTCGAGCGCACTTCGTGCTGGTGTCGGGCCGCGGTCGGGCGGCTTCTACGGGCCCCGGCCGGGCTTCTCCTGCCAACTCAGGAATTTGGCCCCTGGCCATGGAAGACGCCTGCCCGTGCGTCGACCGGAGCCCGCCCGGACGTCACCCGGAGCCCACCCGGTCGTCGCCCGGTTGTCGGACGAGCACCGACATACCTATTTATCATCGACCTAAGCTTGGACGGCGCCCATCCGTATGTCGATAGGGTATCGCCCGACTACCATTTGTTAACCAGCGGGCCCCGGACGATTTCTTATCACTAGTGTTCAAATTAGTTTCCGTCCGAGCCCCGTCCAATATGTGACAGGATAGATTTTTAAGCGAAAATACGCTCGACTCCCTGGCGGGTTTAAAACTCGGCGACCTCCTGGCGATCCATAAATTCGACCGGAGTCCGTTTGATTTGTGACGCAGGCATTACGAACGGCAACAATTCGAGGTGTCGTTATACCCATTTTTTTGTTATTAAAGGGAAACGTATGAAATGAGCATAATTCTTGTCACCTTGTCACCATTTCCTCTTTGATATCAATAATCAATCATAATAATGGAATTAATCATTTTTGAAACCAGTATCAACATACCGTTTTCCAACTGTACCATATGAAACGTCATCTGAGCGCATCTTAGCGTGCACTAACAAAAGCGGGTTATGTAACCGCTGTTGTTGAATATGCTGCTATGTCAGTTGTTACGTAACCCGCTTTAATTAGTGCCAATGAAATGACGTTACATGCGGCACCGGTTGGAAAAAAACATGGCAGCCTCCAGTGTTCAGTCAAAACATATGATATTAGTTTCAAAATCATTGCTTTTTTCATTAGGCATACCCAACAGGAAATATAAGACAAGAAGTGATGGGAATTAGCTACTTCTTATCAATTCAAAATGTATTTAACACTAACAACAAAACATACATACAATGAAAATATGAAGTTATGATTGTGAACGATAGCGTTTGGAATCAAAAGGATGGCAAAGCTTATGAAAGCGATTCCAATTATATAAAAATAAAAATACGTACAAAATATTACTTTAAGAGTCGGCCAATATTTCCTTAAAACCAACTAGATACATTAATATTGCA
Source organism: Echinarachnius parma (assembly GCA_037951105.1). Classification (NCBI taxonomy): domain Eukaryota; kingdom Metazoa; phylum Echinodermata; class Echinoidea; order Clypeasteroida; family Echinarachniidae; genus Echinarachnius; species Echinarachnius parma. The sequence continues at coordinate 85,548 of JBAMJV010003645.1, read as the reverse complement.
GCGTGAAAAGTTATAAATTATCATTTACATTTATAACGTTACAACTTTAAAAGTGGTTCTGAATGGTGTTCGCGAACTTTTCATGTTCGTGGAAGTTAATTAAAAAAGGATATTTTGTCATGAGGATGTTCGCAAAATTTGAAATTAGTGTATGTTTTCATGAAGGGCTACAAGCTATTTCTTGTTTGTGTGTTAGTTTTGTATTATTAGTTTGCGTTATTTTTGTGAGTGTGTACTTGACATAATTAGGGCTAGTTTTACAGGTAATTTTGTACCTGTTTTATAGTTAAAATGGGATGTTAATTTCTACAAATGTACTTGAAACCCAATTGTACTTGAAACCCAATTGTAGGGGGTCATTTTCAACCTCCAGCCTGAACACTAAATCATTTGTCTCCTCATGGAATATTATTTGACACCGCCGGGGAAATTGCTCCATAAGAGTTATGTTACTAGGGCCCCGTTGCAGAAAGAGATAAAATCGATCGTAAGTTACGATTGATCGTAAGTCAGAAAATTTACGCGTTTCAACCAATCAGATTTGCGCATCTAGAACACGTGATATGACTTACGCTTAATTGCAACTTACGATCGATTTTATCTCTTTCTGCAACGGGGCCCTAATCCCTTTAATAACTTTTTGGAACAAGATTTCAACTTATGTATAATGAATACCAATAGTTTTTCAAACTTAATTGCATATGGCACCAGTATGTTCATTTCATGTAAGCTTATCAAACAGTACACAGTTTATGTAACATGAGAGGTTCGTTTTATTACAATGTCTTTAACTTTAATCACCACATTTCCATGTGGAATATATTTATGATTATGAGAATATCGGTTTAACAACAACAAACTCGTGCTTCATTTATATAAAACAAATTGTCAATTTGTTATAAATGAAGCACGAGTTTGTTTTATATAAATGAAGCACGAGTTTGTTGTTGTTAAACCGATCAATTATTTTAGCGATTTCAAGTTGAAAGTCTGTGGGAGAATATCAATATTGCTGTGGGACATTTACACACTGGTGTCATCTGCAAACACAATCAAGACAGTGTTATTTATCAGAAATATTAACAATATCATTGATGTACGATATAAACAGTAAATGGGCCAAGAATTGAGCCTTGCGGCGCACTTCCACATCAAGCGCGCCGATTCCATCCGAAAACACAATGCATTGGGGGGGGGGGGGGGGGGGGGGGGGGGGGGGGGGGGGGGGGGGTGGGGGGGGGGGGGAGGGGGGGGCGGAGGCATTGTTTGTGAACAATGCTCTGCCCCCTCCCCCCCCCCCCCCCCCCCCAACAAAAAAAATGCATTGTGTTTTCGGATGGAATCGGCGCGCCTGCTCCACATTCTACGGTTAGTAATTGCGATTTTGTATCACTTTTTTCACATACTGCTTAGGGCCATATACATAACTTTGAACCAATGTAAACGACCACTAATTCCATAATGTTGAAGCTTATCGAACAATATAATAAGGTCTTATGAATCAAAGATTTGCTCAAATCTTAAACAAATCAATCGTTACTTCTTGTCAATGCAGATGATGTGGAGTACCCAGGCCTGAATCCAAACTGACTATCAGTAATAATATTGAACTTTTCCAAAATTGAAAAAAAGAAAGATTATAAAACACATCTTTCTAGTATTTTTGAATATAAGTGAGATATCGAAAATTGGCCTATAACTCGCAACATCTTCCTTTAAAAGATTTGTTATGAATTGGAATAACTTTATAAATTGTAACCAGTTGAAAAAGACAAATATATTGCACTTAATAGAAAGCATAAACACATGAATAAACTTCTTCATAATTGCATCATCTATTCCACAATGACCAGGACTTTTCCAGACTTAAATTCACACACAATATCAGTAATCTCCTTCGGTGTGCAAGGCTTAAAAAGGGCACTTAAATTATTTATTTGAGCATGTGACCAGTTGGTTTACAAGTAGATGCTAGTTTAGGTGTATTATCAATACAATATTTTTGTTTAACATTACTAAATGCAACATCCATATTAAAAGTTTCATTATTGCGCTTCATATACTTACTTTTTAGTTTGCATTCGGCCCGAAATTCAAAACATCATTTAGCTCGCTCGCTCATTGCACGATCATATAACATTCATTAACCATTTCACACAGCACACCATTGTATCAACTTTACATCAGTTTTTGAATATGCCAGAAAGTGAATAGATCCCTTCAAGCGATTACACTAAATTTGAATTTTTATTGGGAGATGCAACCCCCCCCCCCCCCCCCCGGGGGGGGGGGGGGGGGCACTCGAATTATCTTTTGACGGGGGTGGGACGTGCCGCACGGAACTCTGAAATGGGGGTCTTAAGAGCTGACTACAAGCAAACAATATAGGGTCTTTGGAGCTACAACAACCCTGAAACGGGAGTTAAGGGGTCTAAGGAGCTAAAATACATAGACTTGGAGCTACCAACCTACGGAAACCATCAAAAAGGCTCAAATGGTGGTCCAAGGAGCTGACTAGAAGAAGAATAATGGCGCTACCCAACTACCTAGCCAAGTCATTCCGGGGGTCTATGAAGCGTCATTTTTGAAAATCGGGTATCTTTAGAGCGGCAATCGGGTGTGAAAACGGGGTTCTTTTAAGCGGCACATACCCGTCTTACATTATACATGAGTGCCCCCCCCCCCCCCCCCCCCCCGGGGATGCAGCCCCTCCTTTGTGCCCGTCAGTGCTAAATGTCTTCTTCTTTATTTAGCCGTAATAATACGTAAGCGCATGAGTCTTCTTCCCGTTTCAACAGGGGCGTAGCTACGGGGGGGGGGGGGGGGGCACGGGGGGGCACGTGCCCCCCCACAAATTTTCTGTGCCCCCCCAGGTGCCCCCCCCCTGAAAATTCTTGCTTGAAAAAAAAAAATTTTTGAATGAAAAACAATGCCGTTGGAACAGTATAATACAAAGAAAGAGGGTTCGAACCACATCTCTGGTTCGAAGATGCGCCATCATGATCTAGATTAGATACCGATCCCACAATAGTTTACACACTTTACTGCACAAACGTCCGTTACCGTAAGTCAATTATGTTAATGTACCGTTAATTATTACACTAGTAGTTATGCAACGTGTGTGCGTGCATATGATAACCGATCTGCTGTACATACTAGTATGATGTTCGTTCTGTTGTTTCTTCGGTAAGTCTGGAGCCTTGACTAGTCTGTATTACTATTAGGGGCAGATTTGTGTCATGTTTTTGTAAATATTATTATGTTTGAACTTTGAACTGTAAACATCTGATGAGAGCATAGACATTTTATTCTTTGTTTTTTTCGAATCATGACACTCGGATGATGACACTCATGATGAACTCGGATTCTAAATTTCCTTCACAGGACTGTATGGCATGACGTGCACCAAATTGCACCATTTCAAGTATATAAATGCAAAATCTTCCCCGTGGGAGGGGGATACCCCTTCCCAAACCCTCCCCCACTGGCTCTGCCCCGGCCCTCGGTCGCTTCGCTCCCTCGGGACTCATTCTTGGCGGTAGGCTATATGTTATTGGTTTAATGTGGCATATAGTTTATGTTGGAACAATAATATTTGTGTGTGTGCGTGTTGGGATGCATATTTATTAGTGTGTCAATTATTTGTTTTCTTCGTGAAAAATATATGAAAAATTTCTGGTCGATCAAATCAGAATACGCTTTCCCAGATACAGTTAATCTTAAGCCCGAATTTCCTATCTAGGTATGCACCAGATTTCACAATTTCAAGTCCAAAAATGCAAAAGCTCCCTACCGTGGGAGGGGGGACACCCCCTCCCACACCCTCCCCCCGCTAAGTCGCTTCGCTCCCTCGCAATGTCTCACTCTCACCTCTGGCTCAAGGTTGGTAACCCTGAGATGGTGATTGAACATGTAAAGGATGGGACTTTCCCATAATGGTTAAAACATTTCAGCTACCTCCAACAGTTGAAAAGTAAAATTGTATATTGTGCCCCCCCCCCACCAAAATGTAAGGCCCCCAGTGCCCCCCCGCTGAAAAAATCCTAGCTACGCCGCTGCGTTTCAACCCCCAACATAATGCTTTAAAATATTTCATGCTTCACGACTATACCACAACGAAAGAGTTTAAATCAAGCATTTTAGCAAAATGTCCTGCAAGCCATAATATTTCACTTACCATTGTCTGAATGTTGCGCTTGTGCTTGCTGAATGAATTTAACAACCACACACGACACGGCCAGAAGCACGCAATAGTACAAGCAAGTAGCCCGCATTTCTGATGTTCTAAGGGTTAAATGTCTGCTCTTTTTTATATTATGATGAACGGTGAACCTTAAATTCCTAAACAACCTAAATAAAGTCACTCCTCTCAGTGTGGGCCCCCAGCATCTAAACCAAATCGAAATTATCGCATTTCCTTTTACATGGTTCGTACGTTGGGGGTGCGGTGGAATGGTTAGGTTAAAATAAAAATTCCCTAATATTTTTTGTTGAAGTGACTCACTTCAAAACAATATTACAATTATTGGCCGTGTAATTGTATAGCATAACGAATCGGGCGCGAACAAACAAATGGGGGAGGACTGTTTCACCTCCAAATAATGGGACAATTGATTTTGTTTGAATAGTCTGCATATTTTGTGAACAATAGTCGATGAAACTATAGGCAGACGTCAAACTCAAATACAGTAAGCATTAAAACAACATACATTACTTCCTCATCGGCCAAACAGTTGTTCGCAGCAATGTAAAGGAATAACATGTTGCTTTCATACGATTATATCATCTATGTACAAGCCTTCTACGAAAAACAAGTGCTTATGTACTCGTCGCTTGAAAATTAGCTCCGTATAATTTGTTATCCATCCAAACACAGTCACATCATGACAAAAATACACATTTCAGTTTTAGATACATAATTTAGTTTCACGCGTTCAAGGGTTGTTCGCTCTTTTGATCATACAGATCGTGTTTTTTTTTTTAAGTCAACTATTTAAAGTAATTCAGTAACTTTGTCAAATTCAAGCAAAATTACTAGAAGCTTCCACATCATATACTCTTGTACCTTGTTTTGGGCTTATGAAAACAGACGAAAGAAATGTGTTTGATTTTTCAAATGTCCTCCTAATTATGGAGATATTTAAGATTGAATTGAAGTAAAATATACGATCGCTCATATACTGTATATCCGAAATCGGATATTCTAGCGAACGATAGGATACAATGATTGTAATTTTCTTGCTTTCCACTCCGTAAACAGGGTAAGCATAACTTTTGTTCTGTTTCAAATGAAAATCTCACATCTTATTCAGAAGAATCTCATGGTGATATTGGTATGTTTGAGTCTCAAATATAACTTCCGGAAAAATCGTTTAAATTTAATGGATGCACTTTAACCCTAACATGCCTAATAAGGCCGGGGGCCATTATACTATAGTACGTTACGGATAATAGGGTTATTGAATTATGATGAGACGTCACCTAAGCAATAATAACAAAGAAACATATTTTGTTAAGAGGATAGAGAATGGGAATCCCATGGAAATGACGCATGTAAAATGAACGTGAGTGATGCGACAACACATTATATGAAATTAAAACAAATAGTTTGTATTGCCCGTATTATGACTTGACAAGTTGTCGCGGCCATTTAGATAACAAAAAACAACAACAATAACTTAGTGCGGGATGTCATAAAGAAAGAAAAGGGGGTATTTATGTGAAATCTATTTATTTTATGTAAATCACATGCGTTTAGAAATGCCTTGCATTAGGTAATCAGTGATGAGTCACTGATGAAATTATGAAATATCTAGTTTTAAAGGGATAGTTTAGTTTTGGTATGAGGGCGCTCCCTCGCAATGTCTCACTCTCACCTCTGGCTCAAGGTTGGTAACCCTGAGATGGTGATTGAACATGTAAAGGATGGGACTTTCCCATAATGGTTAAAACATTTCAGCTAGCTCCAACAGTTGAAAAGTAAAATTGTATATTGTGCCCCCCCACCAAAATGTAAGGCCCCCCAGTGCCCCCCCGCTGAAAAAATCCTAGCTACGCCGCTGCGTTTCAACCCCCAACATAATAGTCTGGTGGCCAACTCTGAAAAAGTGGCCTAGAAATCGATTTAGGGAGTTCTGAATTGTAGGGGTTGGAGACAAATATTTTCTGAAAGAGTATACCCTATAGCTCACGAGTTTGCTTGTCTCCAGAATTGAAAATTGGTTTCCTGGGAGATATATGGTTGCCATGGTAACCACTTCGTAAATTTTATATAAAATGAGAATATTTCGAAAAATTATCATTTCAAGGCCATGATGAGTGAACATTCTTCTAAAAAATATGTTTTCAGATGTGGGAAAGATTCCCTAAAATGATTAGAGACTTTCATCAGGCAAGGTCAAAGGTAAAGGTCAAAGTACACAAATTAGTGGGAAAAATCATGTTTTTGTACATTGTACTGATATCTTTTATCTTCAAATGAATTCGCATAATTGAAACTGCTAGAAACAAATAATTATGGATAGAATGTATTATTACGATTCCAAAGCTGTATTTTCTGCCATATAAGACCATTTTACAAGGGAGATATGACATTTTTACGGTAACAATGTAAATGCCGCGATATAGTGCAATGTACACATTACATGTGTTATCCTATGCAAAATGTATACAGTGCTACAAACATTTTGCTAGTCAACATGGTCAAGCGGGATGTCGGGAAAAGTTGAACGATACGGTTATTCAGCAATATAAACTGGGAAATGATTTGTTCTTAGCATAACTTAGGTATGCTGAATACGATAAGCCTTGTTTCCAAGTGAATTTTTTAGTTTTTGTCCCCCTAATTTGCATAAACAAAATGGCCGCCAAACATTCTCATATCGCATGACTGTTATCATGAAGAGATAGGAGTTACAAATTGAATATCTCTACCTATTGAATGATAGTCATGCAAATAATACAAACCTTATATCGGAGTAAGTTATATTTACTCTTACGAATATGGAAATTAATGACTGGCATTAAAACAAATCACATTTTCGAAGGGATCTATAGTAACATTGTCAAAATCCTCAAAATTTACAATACTTGGGTCTCTATACCTGATTGTATTCATACATATTACCAACAGAAGTATGGAATACAGTTTAATTTTGTTATTATTTTTTCTTTCGTTATGAAGATATTTATGATTAAAGTGTTAAGGTTTATAACTATGGTATGTCCTTGATATTAAAAACTGTGTACAACGTCAGTGCAATGCTATAGCGAATTTCACTTTGCCTTTTCGCTCACTACTCGACCATATAACATCCATGAAACATGACATTGTCACACATTAATAACACATTAAAAATATACCTTTGATCAACTATTTGCCAGTTATTGTACATTTCAAAACTGAGAGGTACTAGTTCCTTTTAAATGATTATTTGTCTTTTGTTCAAGTTACTCAAGCGCACACTGAAGTGTCTTAATGCCGAGTATGAGGGTTTAGTAAAAGAATAAGGACATTTCTAAAACAATCAGACTGTAGAAGTATAGAACACTTATAATAAATTTTAAAAAACCTCTATTTGCATATAAACACAATGGCCGCTAGATATCATGACAGTCATTACACAAAGAAATGTATTATATAATTTATCTAAATTCATTTTACCAGCTACCTCTAGAGGCAGTTCTGTTTCGAACTCTGATTGTCAGAATGATGTCAAGAACGGTCATGTTAGATGATAAGTAGCACAGACATGAACAAAATAATGCTTACAATTTTCATTTTCAATTGACTAAAACGTCCATTGTAGTCTATAATTTCAGAATTATTCGTACATCAAGACGGTTACAGCTCGTTATTCCGAAGGTTCGTTATTCCGAAGGTTCGTTATTCCAAAGGTTCGTTATTCAGAATGTTTGTTATTCCAAGGGTTCGCTATTCCTAAAATTAAATCGGGTCGTTATTCCGAAGGTTTGTTTATCCGAAAATAAAATCGGGTTCGTTATTCCGAAGGTTCGTTACGGTATTCCGAAGGTTCGTTTTTCTGAAGGTTCGTTATTCCGAAGGTTCATTATTCCGAAGAAGGTTTATTAGTCAGAAAATAAAAATAGGATTCGTTAATCCGAAAATGAAATCAGGTTAGTAGTTATTTAAAAGGAAAATTAAAAGGAAATCGGGTTTGTTATAATACTACATTTTTGTTTGTTTATTTAATTTAGAGCCTGAATTAAGCATGCCCCTTCCCCTTTCCCTCCCTTGGCCATGTTGGCCAGACCAATCAAACATTTAAGTTTGTTTTATCTTTTTATTTGATTAAGCAAGCCCCCCACCCTCTTTCCCAGGTGGCTATGCTAGTCTGAACCGTTTATAGTATTCATCAAGCTGCCCATCGACTTCTTGTGAATAGACAGGAAAACCTGACGATCATCCCGGGAGGGCCAGGTTCCTAACGGCCACAGACTCACAATACTCATGGATGCTCTCACCATGAGTGACCAGTTATCTTCCAATAATCAATTAAAATGTAATATCTGCTTGACTTGATGATATCCTATATGAGCAAATGGAACACCTAGTCCAGGCGACCCCAACTTGCTTCTGAACATGCTCAATGCATGCATGAGCACCAACAACATCCCGAAGCTCTGGAGGAAAGCCAAAGTTACCTACTTGGTGAAGCCTGGTAAAGACACAGTCAGTCCAAATGCCGTGCCATACGAACGGTTTATCTTCGACAACATCGCCCCATTCGTGGATGAATCCATCCCGGAACTATCAAGGTTAGGTCAGGAAAGGCAATTAGGCTATTCCTAAACTCATTGACGGCTATGATCATCAAGAGGATACATAAGCTATTCACCGGGGTTGCTTTCTACCCTTTATGCTGCCTACGACACCTTGAACCGCCATGATCCCCACCAGGACTGTCGTGTTTGCTGTACAATCAGATATTATTATTTTTATTTTGGGAGTTGGGGGGGGGGGGGGGGGTGTCCTCAATGGTATAACCGCAGCAGATAGATGACGTATTACGCATGAGGCAGCCTCATTTTAGATCTTGTTCCTGCCTCATGTATTTCTGTTTGCTGGTAATATAGTCTTTGGTGCTTAAATGTAGAATGGCTGATGTGGGTCAACTTCAATAATATTGTTCTACAGCACCTTTATATCCATATTGTATTGGTTATCAGCTATGTTCTTTGATTGAGGAACACACCAATTGCTTGTCGGGACCAGCTCTATATACGATGAATGCTTATTTTAGCAATGAACATTGTTTTCCAAAGCATTATACCTCCACCTCAAAGACTCCATCAGAGACGCCGGTGACAATTAAATTATAATCAGCATATGGAAACACATGTTTCAGATAGTATCAGGTGACCATCGGTCGCATTATCTACAACTGATGACCCTGATAAATCATAAACATGAATGTTGAATAGAAAATTATAGTGCGATGATAATGGAGCGTGCTATTCCATTTTACGCATATTTTAGAAAAAGACTGCTTAATATTTATTTATATAGGATCATAGTATTGCATCTTTGTACAGTCAAGCAGCAGACAGACCAATATTACTCTGGCACATCGATATATCAATGGCAAGGAAATAGTAAACCATGTGTATAATGTCATTTAAAACGCACTGTAGTTCTATATAATTATGAAAGTTGTACCCTTTCCCCCTAGAGTAGAGTTGTGGCATAATTGCACATAACTAAGGTTCCTTTATGCAAATTAAGTAAATAAAATGTAGTGATTAGTATTTCGAAATGTCGATTCTTTTATAAGTGAAATTATTCCTTCACTATTGAATTTACATATTCATAACCGTATATGAAAATGAGCAAAGCAAAATATGCATCACCCAGTTGCAAACGAATAATATTCACAAGTAAATACACTTTAACATTGTTCTATTGGATGCGATCACAACTAATTTTCATATTCATGAGCATTTAAGTACTCTAGTTACCTCGATAATTTGTAGAATTTAGCACTCTCAAATCACCCATACGTATAATATCCATTTTACAATTTATTTTCATTGTACATGTATTACAAAGCTTTGAAATGCTTAAGTTCCACTGCCGTAAAGGTCTCAACATAATATCTTGTAGCCATTCTGTGGAATGATAATGAGGGGATTAACGTTAATTGTGATTGTTTCATAACTCTGATTGGTTTAAAAATTTCCTTTATTTGTGCCAAAGCCTTACTTAAAGAATAAAGACTCTTCAGTGTTAAACTCGATTACCGAATACAAATGATACATATTGATGTAATTATATGATTTGTATAATGCTAGTTACTAATTTGTATAATTATTCATGAAAGTGAATATTAAATCTCTGATTTACTATATATCTGACTTTCATAATACGGCATAGGTAGAGATATTCATTTGTTATTCGTATCTCAGAAATAGTATATGATACAAGAATATTTGGAAATTACGATGTTGGTGGCCATTGTGTTTATGCAGATTAGGTGGTCAATAACTGGAAAATCACCTTATTGAAAATATAGCTTATCGTATTCATCGTAACTGAATTATGGTGAAAATAAGTCTTTTCCCCAGTTTATATTCTCTAAATTCCTTTAGCGTTAAACTTTTCCCGATATTCAACTAGACTAGTATTTTGTATTACTGTATAGATTTTGCATAGGATAACACATGTACTGTGTGCTTTGCACTTTACGGGGCAGTTTCAATTAAATAATTCATTTGAAGTAAAAAATATATCAGTACAACATGTACAATGTACAAAACAATGATTTTCCATTCACTTTTGTACTTTGACCTGTAAACTTTGACCATTACTGTTGACCTTGCGCGATGAAAGTCTTTAATCATTTTAGAGCATCTTTCCCACATCTGTCTTTTTGACAATGTTCCTTCAAAAATATTATTTGTTTTAATGCCAATAACTAATTTTCATATTCGAAAGAGTAAATATCACTTACTCCGATATAAGATTTGTATTATTTGCATGGCTATCATTAAATAGGTAGAAATATTCAATTTGTAGCTCCTATCTCTACATGATAACAGACATACGATATGAGAATATTTGTAAATTACCATTTCGGCGGCCATTTTGTTTATGCAAATTAAGGGGTCAAAAACTAAAAATTTCACTTGGAAACAAGGCTTATCGTATTCAGCATACCTAAGTTATGCTAAGAACAAATCATTTCCCAGTTTATATTGCTGAATAACCGTATCGTTCAACTTTTCCCGACATCCCGCTTGACTAGCAAAATGTTTGTAGCACTGTATACATTTTGCATAGGATAACACATGTAATGTGTACATTGCACTATATCGCGGCATTTACATTGTTACCGTAAAAATGTCATATCTCCCTTGTAAAATGGTCTTATATGACAGAAAATACAGCTTTGGAATTGTAATAATACATTCTATCCATAATTATTTGTTTCTAGCAGTTTCAATTATGCGAATTCATTTGAAGATTAAAGATATCAGTACAATGTACAAAAACATGATTTTTTTCCACTAATTCGTCGTGCATTCCACGAAGTGACACATCGCACCAAAATCGCGTCCAAAGTCGATTTTGAGTTTTATTAATTTTTTATATCTATAAACCATAGTCTTCCATTTGCCTAAATTTCGGAATGTAATTTCGCTTAATTAGTGAAATAATTAAGTAATAATTAAGTCCGTTTTACACGAACCCCGAAAATGCCAACAATAAATTCCACGAAGTGACACATCGCGCGCGTTATATCGTGGCGCGAATGGTATGTGTCACTTCGTGGAATTTTAACTGTGTGCGCTTAAAGATTTCACGAAGTGACACATCGCGCGCGTTATATTGTGGCGCGAATGGTATGTGTCACTTCGTGGAATTTTCACTGTGTGCGCTTAAAGATTTCACGAAGTGACACATCGCGCGCGTTATATTGTGGCGCGAATGGTATGTGTCACTTCGTGGAATTTTCACTGTGTGCGCTTAAAGATTCCACGAAGTGACACATCGCGCGCGTTATATTGTGGCGCGAATGGTATGTGTCACTTCGTGGAATTTTCACTGTGTGCGCTTAAAGATTTCACGAAGTGACACACGCGTTTATAACCTCACTGTGTTATTATCGTACGTATCTTAGATGATTATTATACACGACGAGAATGAGTAGATTCTCCCCTTTCTGGACGTGTACTATACATTAGAATTATCGAAAGTTGTCACGCGGAATTAGCTGTTTGAAGTAAAGAGAAATCTTTAAATGCGTTTTATTCGAAATGTAGTTACGCGCTGCCGCGGTACGATGTGTCACTTCGTGGAATGCACGACGAATTGTTGTACTTTGACCTGTGAACTTTGACCTTTACCTTTGACCTTGCCTAATGAAAGTCCCTAATCATTTTAGGGAATCTTTCCCACATCTGAAAACATATTTTTTAGAAGAATGTTCAATCATCATGGCCTTGAAATTATAATTTTCGAAATATTGTCATTTTCTATCAAATTTACGAAGTGGTTACCATGGCAACCATATATCTCCCAGGAAACCAATTTATAATTCTGGAGACAAGCAAACCCCTGAGCTCTAGGGTATACTCTTTTAGAAAATACTCGTCTCCAACCCCTACAATTCAGAACTCCCTAATCCATTTTTTTAAAATCTGGCCACCAGACTATAATGCTTTAAAATATTTCATGCTTCACGACTATACCACAACGAAAGAGTTTAAATCAAGCATTTTAGCAAAATGTCCTGCAAGCCATAATATTTCACTTACCATTGTCTGAATGTTGCGCTTGTGCTTGCTGAATGAATTTAACAACCACACACGACACGGCCAGAAGCACGCAATAGTACAAGCAAGTAGCCCGCATTTCTGATGTTCTAAGGGTTAAATGTCTGCTCTTTTTTAATATTATGATGAACGGTGAACCTTAAATTCCTAAACAACGAAATAAAGTCACTCCTCTCAGTGTGGGCCCCCAGCATCTAAACCAAATCGAAATGATCGCATTTCCTTTTATATGGTTCGTACGTTGGGGGTGCGGTGGAAGGGTTAGGTTAAAATAAAAATTCCCTAATTTTTTTGTTGAAGTGACTCACATCAAAACAATATTACAATTATTGGCCGTGTGATTGTATAGCATAACGAATCGAGCGCGAACAAACAAATGGGGGAGGACTGTTTCACCCCCAAATAACGGGGACAATTGATTTTGTTGGAATAGTCTGCATATTTTGTGAACAATAGTCGATGAAACTATAGGCAGACGTCAAACTCAAATACAGTAAGCATTAAAACAACATACATTACTTCCTCATCGGCCAAACAGTTGTTCGCAGCAATGTAAAGGAATAACATGTTGCTTTCATACGATTATATTATATATGTACAAGCCGTCTACGAAAAACAAGTGCTTATGTACTCGTCGCTTGAAAATTAGCTCCGTATAATTTGTTATCCATCCAAACACAGTCACATCATGACAAAAATACACATTTCAGTTTTAGATACATAATTTAGTTTCACGCGTTCAAGGGCTGTTCGCTCTTTTGATCATACAGATCGTGTTTTTTTTAAAGTCAACTATTTAAAGTAATTCAGTAACTTTATCAAATTCAAGCAAAATTACTAGAAGCTTCCACATCATATACTCTTGTACCTTGTTTTGGGCTTATGAAAACAGACGAAAGAAATATGTTTGATTTTTCAAATGTCCTCCTAATTATGGAGATATTTAAGATTGAATTGAAAAACATTCCGGAACACTTTTCGATCGTAGTAAAATATACGATCGCTCATATATATCCGAAATCGGATATTCTAGCGAACGATAGGATACAATGATTGTAATTTTCTTGCTTTCCACTCCGTAAACAGGGTAAGCATCAATTTTGTTCTGTTTCAAATGAAAATCTCACATCTTATTCAGAAGAATCTCATGGTGATATTGGTATGTTTGAGTCTCAATATAACTTTCGGAAAAATCGTTTAAATTTAATGGATGCACTTTAACCCTAACATGCCTAATAAGGCCGGGGGCCATTATACTATAGTACGTTACGGATAATAGGGTTATTGAATTATGATGAGACGTCAACTAAGCAATAATAACAAAGAAACATATTTTGTTAAGAGGATAGAGAATGGGAATCCCATGGAAATGACGCATGTAAAATGAACGTGAGTGATGCGACAACAAATTATATGAAATTAAAACAAATAGTTTGTATTATGACTTGACAAGTTGTCGCGGCCATTAAGATAAAAAACAAAAAACAACAATAACTTAGTGCGGGATGTCATATTGAAAAAGGGGTATTTATGTGAAATCTATTTATTTTATATAAATCACATGCGTTTAGAAATGCCTTGCATTCGGTAAACAAAGATGAGTCACTGATGAAATTATGAAATATCTAGTTTTAAAGGGATGGTTTAGTTTTGGTATGAGGGCGCTTCAAGAAAATAAAAATGAGCTGTTATGCCGAAAAGTTGAGTGTAAAATCTGAACGAGCACACAATGCATCAATGACAGAATTAACTTTATTATCAAAATCGGCTCAGAAACAGCTGACATATCCGTTACGTTTATCACCGTAGTCACTTATCAGATTGGTATAAATATGCGGGGGACCAACGTTTATTCAATAATACAGAACAAATATTTAAAAATGCAAAATATTTTAAAATATTTAAATTGTTTTTATGATCTATCTATTGAAAAATAGCATCTTAACCAAACAACACATTCAGACACGTTTGAGCTAGTAGAAAGTATACCCACCCAAAAAACAATGTTTCCATTCATGCCATTGTTCTCTACTTCCATTCCATTCCATTATTCTGCCCAACGTCGCCAAAAAGAGGGGGAATATTCGTCGGATATACGGCAACAATCAGGTAAAAAGCCCGATGGAGCTATATTGGATATATTTCTAGGGTTAGATATGTCAGCTGTTGCTCTGAACGGATTTTGAATAAAGTTTATCCTGTAATTAAAATTGTATGCTCTTTCAAATTTGACACTTATTTTTTCATTACCTCCCAAAATTATTTTCTTAAAGCGCCCTCTATACCAAAACTCGACTATCCCTTTAATTATATTTGGGGGCACTCAGACCCCCTCCCCCCCCCCCCATACCCCCCAAGCCCCACACCATTATGCCAGCTGGCAGCTAGTGGATTTGAGTGATGGACATGCGTCATTATGGTAGAAACTCCTTTAACATGATTAATTATAATTAATTAAGTATTGAGGCGTAAATTTTGAATGAAGGAAAAAATAAGTAAAAAAATAACAACAACAACAACAACTTCGGCGCGTCGTGTAACACAAAAATAAAACAAAACCGAAGAGTCTTGAAAAACGGCGTACAGGGAACAGAGTCAAATGACTATAGTGGGGCCAGGGGGCAGAACTAAAGATGTTGCACAGATTCAAATATATAGGAATAATAGGTAGGTATTATAAGTTAGAAACATAGCTCAATGTTTGCAGACATAGCGAGAGTTCCTGAATGGGGACAGGGTCAAATGACTATAATGGGGTACAAGGGGGCGCAGCCCCCGGAAGCTTTGTGATTTTTTTTTTTTTATAAAGAACTAAAGATGTTGTCCAGATTTAAAAAAGGAAACATAGTTAGCTAAATTTTAGTGGGCATAGCGAGAGTTCCTGAATAACTATTATACGTGTACAGGGGACCCGGTCAAAATACTATAATGGGTGTCCAGGGGCATAGCCTTCGGAAGATTTTGGATTTGGGCAGATTAGCACTCACAAAATATGGTTTAAATTGTATCAACTTTCACAGAATAAATGATAGGGGCAATGTATCCAAAATATTGGGAGGTTAATAATACAGGCCACCCCCCCCCCCACCTCAAATATTGGGGGGGGGGGGTGGGGGGGGGGGGGGTATATCCCCCCATCCCCCCGTGATCGACGCCCATGTCTTTTTATGAGATGACCAAAAATGATCCACGGTGTACACTTCTAATTTAATAAAGCAATATTCATGATGTTATGTGAAGAATGTGTCATAGTCATACTATTATTTGTTTAACCTGTTTAAATATGGCCGAAAAGGCGAAAAACTTTGTTGATGAACGAATGATGATAACTAAAGTATCTATTATTTTGATGTGTGTCTGATTTGTTGGGGTAGACAAGTGTGTTTGTGTCTGCCTAGCGTTTGTGTCTGCATTACGGATGAAGGGTGTGTTTGTGTATGTACGTTTAAGTTAATTAGTCTTATATTCTGTACACATCTGGGCAATTCCACCATAACGGAATTACATTCAGAGACGTTTTTTGCTCATTATTTCATTCCCTGCGCAATATTCTCATGACTTAAGTAAATTTTGATACTTATATAAGTTGCACGGGTAACCAGGCTACAACATGATAGGGAAATGGTTTTATATCTTCCATGTGTTGTTGCACACTAGACCAATATGTGTGACCGTAACGGAATTACCGGAGAATGGAGTTTTTTTTTTGCTACAAGTTTGCGTTGAGTTTCTCTGAAATATAAGACACTTTGAAACTGATTTTATGTATTTTTTCTATCTTGATAATGTCAACTTCATTTTGGAACAAGTACGTGCATAAACAACACAATGATAAGTTCACAAATTCACTTTTTTGAAAAAAGACCACTGTAACGGAATTACACAAATTTGTAACGGAATTACATCTCTGAAAGTTACAAGGAAAACTCAATTATTTTGCACTCAACTTTTCTTACATGCTAATGCAAACATCAAGGCTATCTAGCACTTGAATATAAACCATAATTTGACATATCTGTAAAGCAATTTTTGAACTTGTTATGTGTAAAATAAATGAAAATATGGCCAAAATACAAATAAGAGTGAAATTAGAAAAAAATATTGCTAAAATCCAGCTTTATTTCGGTTTATTTTCAGCTTCATATTAGTAGGCAAGAAATTAAAAAGGATTGCATCAATTTAATGAAAGAAAAATCCTAGGAACTATGTCCACTAATGTGTGTAACGGAATTACACAACTTAAGCAGTGAAATCAATTTTTCCACAAATTGGTACATGAACAACAAAGAATTCACATTTTAGCTTCAATACTTTTCAAAAATCAATAATTTGACAATAATAACCATATTTGAAGGAAAAAAAAGCAACATTTTAGAATTTTTCCTTCACTTCAAGAAACATGGTTAAATTGTGGAAAAAAAATGTACTACATTATGTGAAATGCTAAATAACTGCACATAATCAATATCAAGCAACATTTAAACAATTACAAATCACAAACAGGTCAAATCATTCAACTTTCAATGCTATAAAGCCTCGTAAACTTCCTGAATATTGGAAATCTGTGTGAATGGAAATGCATTGTGAATGGGTAATTCACATTACAGAATGACAAATAAGTGATTTTAGCTCTGTTTTCTTAATCATATTTAAAATTCCTTTCACTTTCACAGTTTTTAAAACTTTAATAACTGGCAGGGGTACTAGAGGTACAACAGAACCCAAGATTGTTACAAATCTATAACACTGTAGCGTCCAGAGACCAAAATACAATCATAACGGAAAGGGGTCTTTCATTCAACACTAACTATGTAATGATTTTCTGCAAAAGCTACCACAAAAAATTCTTCATTGGTAATAAAAACTTATCATTTAAGTTACAAACTTGAATTTGGTACATCTTTTTTTCCAGAAATGATCTATTTTAACCTCTGAAATTACCTTAAGACAAACGAATGTCACTGTAATGGAATTACGCCTGTGAAATCCACCAAATGCAATTTCTTGGTTACATTTTTCTGCTTTTCTGCTTAAATAGTCATTAGTAAAGAATGTGTATGCATTGTTCATCACAAGCTCTTACATAAGGACCAGAACAAATCCTGAAGTTATGTGTGTGCGTAACAGAATTACAAGAAAATCAAGATTTGTTATATAAACTCTTGTTATATTCTAAAATTATTCTTTAAAAAATTCATCCTAAATTGATCTTAATTTACTCTCAAATCAATTTGGAATGCGTTTTCATCCATTCCATGAAATACGTGTATAGATGTAAATATCGGATATAAACGTGTATGATCCTCAAACAAAAAGTTGGCATATAAAATATAAATATGGAATTGCCAAAAATGAAAGACACCTTTAGGAATTCCCATTTGAAAATGCAAATACTTTGTACATCATTCTTCTTTGATCTGCATACAGAAGCACACTGAACACTCAATGTATTCTGACTTTATGATAATGAATAAAACCTGTGTATCTTGGCCTGTATTATGTTTAGTTTTGAATATCTTGAAGCATATTCTGTATTTATGTTTAATTTTATATGCTTCAGTTTAATACAAATTTACATAATTAATGATAAGTTATGAGCCTTTAACTGATCAATGATATTCAAATCTACGTACAATTACAAAATTATTAATATTAAATCTCCTTGAAAGTTGAAGGTATGATTTATATCTTAAAATACATGAATGTAAATTAATGTGAGAAAATAAATGTAGCACCAGTGTCATACTAATCACTGGATATTTTTTTTTTAATTGTATTGTTTTTGTTTTTCCCTTTCTAAAGTACAAACATGAATCTGCTGCATCTTCATAATTTCAGTCAAGTGGTTCTTGCTGGAAACTAATTTAATGATAGAACATTATCATCTCTATTATGTTCATGGAGAAAAATTAGAGAAATTATCTATCGTGTATCAATTAAATCACCATTGATGCAATATGAAGCATGTGGGTACAATGAGTCACATAAAGTAACATTGTACAGTACTTGTATAATGACGTATTGTCTACATGGCTACAGTTCATGCTATTTAAAGGGTATTTCTACATTGAGAACAAGAAAATTTGTAATTTTCAGCAATATCATTCAATACCTTACAAACCATGTGCGTGTAATTCCGTTACGTAACGGAATTACTAATACTGTTACGCCAATTTTGGAAAAAGTAGTGACATTATTTCAGAAAATTATGTTGGAAGTTCTTAGGACTGTGGTGAAGGAAGAGAATTCACAATGACATGACTAAAGAACAAGTAATAAGATATTGAGAAAAACTTATTACGTTTTATCGTAACGGAATTACGATCAAATATGCATAGATTTTAAAAAATTCTCAAAAAAAAAATGCAATTAAGTTACTGCCCATGCTTTACAATTTGTGATTGTTGCTACATTGTATGGAAAATATGAGAAAAAGAGCAGAAACAATCATTGAATTAAAAGATTCACTTCATTTTCATGAAATGAAGCTGATTTATGAATAAAAGGTCATACATTTCTGTTCAATTCAAGCAGAAATATTTGCAAAACCAATAGAGCTATACACAAATGGTTTTCAGTTTCCTAAAATTCAAGTTTTCCTCTATCGATAACAGTTTGATTTAGGGAAGATTGCTCAACTTTGAGATGTGGTGTTTTTGCCTTCTCTCATACGGAATTGCCCATCTTTAATATGTGAACATGTGTTAGTTTGTATGTATGTGTGTGTATGTGTGTGCGTGTGTGTGTGTGTGTGTGTGTGCGCGCGCGCGTGTGTGTGTGTGTGTGTGTGTGTGTGTGTGTGTGTGTGTGTGTGTGTGTGTGTGTGTATGTGTATGTGTGAGAAGGCAAGGTAGATGTTTAAGAGAATGCATGTTTGTATGGTTGGATGGGTTTCGGTTATTCTCTGCATAACAAATATAAAGAATTTAGGGTATTTAAAGATTATTTATAATTTCATATGTTACCGTTGCTAGGGAGAAATATGTCCCTAGCAACCAACGTCCAGCTGTCAATCCATTATATTCATTTTTTTTTAAAGAGGGAAGATTCCTTTTTGTATTCATATACATCTAAAAAGGAGAAAAGTGTATATTTAGAGGTAAATTTGTCAACGTTGCTAAGGAGCAATTTTTCCATAGCAACCAAATCTAACTATTTCTTTGTTTTTAGCTGTTTACCATTCAATCGCTAAATTTTCAATAATGAGAACATTGCTTTCTGCTTCAAATACCTTATTGGACATACTTACAAAAAAAATAGGTTCTAAAGTGGTACATATCTCACCGTTGCTAGGGAGAAATATGCCCCTAGCAACCGATTTTAACTATTTCGTTGTTTTTAGCCGTTATTCGTTAACGCCCAAATTTTGCAAATGGGAACGTTGCATTTTGGGTTCATATACATATTTGGAACATATCTAGGACAAAATAAAGAACTTTCCAGAGGTGGACTACGGAATGAAAGAATTTTGGTCTTCGGCCCATGGCCTATTAGGGCCAATATTCATGAAAGCCCGCTAGCTTAGTTCCTTGCTAAGTCTATTTTGGATGACGTGGCTAGAATTAAACACAAGGGCCCCGTTGCAGAAAGAGATACAATAAAATGTAAGTTACAATTGATTGTAAGTCGGAAAATTTGCGCGATTTAACCAATCGGATTTGCGCATTTAGAGCATTTATGATCTGACATACAATTAATTGTAACTGACAATCGATTGTATCTCTTCCTGTAACGGGGCCAATATATTTTAGTTGCTAACTATAGTTAATTTATTGGGTACCCTATAGCACTGGCGTAAATCTGTCCGGAAAACACAATGCATTGGGGGGTCGAGCAATTGTTCACAAACGGTTTGTGAACAATTGCTCGACCCCCCAATGCATTGGTGCTTTCCGAACAGATTTACGCCAGTGCCCTATAGTACCGGGACCCCAATAAATCAATTGTCACGCTACGTGTGAATGGTTAGAAGGTGAGAGAGGATGAGAGAAAGGAACGAGGGGGCAGTTAGTTTTTATCATCTAGTTTGTTTATGTATTAATATTACAAAAGGCATCAGCTATTGAAATATTAATTTCAAAAGTTTCCAGGAAAATGTATACCCACGTGTACAGTCAATAGAGTATAAAATGTAAACAGCTTTTATGTGACTTACTTTCTGATTAGTGTGAACGGTTGGAAGGCAAGAGAAGATGCGAGAAAAGAACGAGAGGACACACATTTTTGTATCATCTAGGTTTTTTATTTTTTATAATGCATAATACACAAGCCAAGGCATTGATATATTAATTTCAAAAGCTTTCTAAGGAAATATATATCCCCCTTTATAATGACCTTTACAGTCAATATATTACAAAATGCAAACAGCTTTTTATAGATGTGACTTATTTTCTGATTAGTGTAAATTGGTTGGAAGGTAAGAGAGGATGCGAGAAAATAACGAGGGACAGTTTATATCATCTAGTTTTTTTTTATAATACATAATATACAAGACATTGATACATATTAATTTTAACGGTTTCCAGGAAAAAAATTCATACCTCACTTGTAATGACCTTTACGGTCAATATAGAGTACAAAATGTAAACAGCTTTTATATATGTGTCTTATTTTCTGATTGGTGTAAATGGTTGGAAGGTAAGAGAGGATCGAGAAAGGAACGAGAGGACAGACAATTGTATCAGAGTATAATACACAAGGCATTGTTCACATCAGCTATTATATCTATATTGAAAGATTCATTTTCAAAGCTTTCCTGGACGCAAAATATGCTCTACCTGTAATGACCTTCACGGTCAATGGAGTACAAAATAAAAATAACGTTATATGTGACTAATTTTATGATTAGTGGCGTAGCTATATCTGGGCCACGAGGTGGGTACGTGCATCTTCTAATTGTACATATAGGTCATGGGTGTCGATCACGGGGGGGGGGGGGGGGGGGGTATGGTGGTATGGGGGTATGGGGGGAAATTCCTCCAATATTTTAGGTGGCGGGCCGGGATGGCCTGTATTATTATCCCCTCCCCAATATTCGGGTTCCAAAAATAACAAAAGAACATACAAATGAAGGGATTAATGTGGAAGTCGATAAATGATCTTCTTTAAACCACATCTTGTGAGTGGTTAAAGGGATAGTTGAGTTTTGGTCAAACTAAATTTTATTAACCAAAACCTGCACCATTACAGTACAACGTAATAGTGATAATTCCACCATGGTCGAGAGGTATAGAAAATTACAAACGACAAAGTAAAAACCCGGTTATCATTCAAAAATAGCTGCTACAACTCAAGAGGGCGCTTTCTAAAAAATCATTGGTTTCAACCATTTTTCGTACAAAATTGTGCATGTGATGTTTTGTTAAAATAATGATTAAATAGAGATATCATCAACAACTATCTAAAAACCTCTTTTGAATTTGTTTGAAAGAAGTGTATATGCATTTCATGTATTTTTTTTAAAAAGTCAAGATATCGTTTGGCTAGACGATATATGAATACAATATTTTGAAATCAAATTTTACAACTATGAGAGCATTTGAAAGAAAATGATTTTCATTTCACATGTTTTATTCAATGAACTTTCAAATGGAATTAAAACCAACCAATTTAGTGTCATGGGGAATTTCGGTTAGTACCAATACTCAAGTGTACCTTGGGGGGGGGGGGGGGGGGGGGGTGTCCGTAGACAATTTTCAAAGCCTAGACCAAGTACCTTCAAAATTGTAAAGGCCGAGACCAAGGCCATTGTTGATAATCCTTTAAGCGGGAGGGGGGGGGGGGGGGGGTCCGTTGAAAAGCCAGGATTTCGAAACCGAGACCAAGAAATTTCAACATTTTCGAGGCCGAGACCGGGATTCTTCGCAATTTTCGAGGCCGAGACCAGGTACTTCCAAATTATCGAGGCCAAGACCATCGCTAATGATGGTCGAGACCGCTAAAAAGTGGTCTTGAGAACAGCTACAAGTGGGAAAGGGGGGGGGGGGGGGAGGGGGTCATACCCGCCAAAACAGACATTTTTTGGTCAAAGGAGCGGGGGGGGGGGGGGGGGGGGGTTGAACCCCCAACCCCCCCCCCCCCCCCCAAATGGGTACGCCTATGTAATGTTCGCAAAGTGTCATACACAGTTGAACGGTACACCAAATGCCACATTATTCATTTTCTACAAGTATTTTACATTTCCGTTCATAAACACTCTGCAAGTTTACAGTAAATCTTAAAAACTGCTGGATACATAAGTTCTCATATATATATAATAGTAGAAAGTCTTAGAACACTTATACCATTTTTACAAAATGTACAATATACACAATAGGTATGCTAAAATAATTATAAAACAGTTATATCAAATTACATACCAATTTACTATATTCAATATGTTACAATGTTGAACATTTGTTCAGTTCATGTATTTATAATTTTGGAAAATGGAAGGATATATTAAGTTTTGTAAAAAGAATGTGATTTTAGTGGAATAATATCCATGTTTTATACATCATTGTTGATACATCAGTAAATACTGCATCCAGTGTATTACATATTTATGATACGCACCAATAACATTTCAAACCGACAACTTAATACACTTTCTTAAAAGTATGTTACTTTATATAACTGCAATAAAATATAATTATTCCCTTCTTAAACAGGTATTATATAACCCTGTATCAAGTGGACGATGTATAGATTATAACGTATTGGAGTTTAAATTGTAATAACGCAAAAGCTGTTTGCGTTGAATCGTTTTAGACTCATTGGCCCGAATTCTCATCAGTGGCTCAACTTGAGCCCGGCCTAAAAGTGACAATGGGCCCTTTGAAATTCAGTCATAGTATATTCTGTAATCAGCCAAATTGTGTCCTGGATTATCCTGGAAATTGTATTGCTGGTGACCTGTTATACTATGACTAATTTCAAAGGGCCATTGTCCTGATTCATATAATCAGAACTCAATGGATTGACTGGATAATGAAAGAAAACCATCAGAATATCTCCGGGACCATAGATACAAGACGATAGGTCTGCTGGTGCAAAGTGTTACCGGTAGTCTTTGTATTTTTAGGCCAGGCTCAAGTTGAGCCACTGATGAGAATTCGGGCCATTAGTTTTTGATATAACACGTATGCTTCATAGCTCATGTAGTTAGTCGACTCGCGATAACTGGAATATTTCGGATGAAACGCTTGAATTGTGATGCCAAAGTGTAAAATAGTCATTTGTCAATCGATTACATGTCACGATGCTCTACTATATGTATATATTATACTGATCTGTACAGGGCTTGGTAAAGGCATTAGGATGGTCGGAGGTGTTTATGGGAGTGTCGTTGTCGGACCTTTGTATTTCGATACGAGGGTCATGGCTTCGATTTCCCAACCGCGTCACGTGAGTCTTTCAGCAAGACACTTTATCACACTTACTAGCTTCAGCCCATGCATGTGTAGGATATGGGTACATGGCAGTAAAGTATCTCTTAAAGTGAAACCAGTAAAGTGTCTAACTCCACGAAAATTACTTGGAGCTTCCACATTTCTCTTCTATCGTATTGTTTGGCTTATGGTTAGAGAAGAATAAAATAGGGTTAGATTTTTAAAAATACCCCTTTAGTATGACGATATCTATCATTGATAATCATTCAGCTCAAGAGCGTTAATGAACGGTCATAAACCTCATACACGTCATACAGTAATTCGTTGTAAAAGCTGACGCAAATTTTCGCTTTTTTAACCAGGAAAGCAGCGTTTGTTTTCAATGAAACTTTCACACATACGGACATATCTTACAATGATTTTGGTATAGGATTGTAGCCTCAAATGTAATTTTGGGAAATATCTGACACTTTACAGGTGCACCGTTGATGCTTGATGCGCCTGCTATAGCTAGGCAGCTCGGCTACAGCCAGGGTAATATTATCTTGTACAGTACATAATATTATGTTGTTATATGCAGTGGTTATTATTCTTATTTTGTCTTCCGTGTGTGTATGTGTGTGTGTGTGTGTGTGTGTGTGTGAGGGGGGGGGGGGGGGGGTGTGTGGAGGGGGGGGGGGGGGGGAGTATCACGCCGACCCTAAACCGCGAACGTGCTCAAAATTGTTTATCATCATCATTTACAGGGTTTATATGATCCAGCGGTATATGATCACGATTCTCAAAGAGGTTTGTTCTGCCGGGCGTGTTTGTCTTGCGCTTCTTCAGGAGATCCCAATACTGGTTCAGTGTGTATAGAAACGGGTTGATCGTCGAGTTCACGGGGATGATCAATATGACGGTCCAGGCGTAGAGGGTGGTCGGTAGGGTGACTAGTCGTGCCTGGGAGAGGATTCCCGAGACGATAACGGGCATCCAACAGACGAAGTCCGTCACGATGATGACAGCCATTCGTCGCGCAGTCCGGGCCTCGCGCTGCTGTGAGGCGGTGTTCCTTATGCTCGCGGCTGACCGGCGAGCATTGACAAACATCATCACGTAGCAGACCAGGATAAAGGTGAACGAGACGAAATTCAGCCCGATGAAGATCAGAATGGAGAACCACCATGCGGTCTGCTTTACGTTGACGCCGGGGACGAATTTGACAATGTAGTCCAGGTAGATTTCACCACGAACTTCAAGACTGCCCGTGTCTACACTATCGACATGCAGTGGCAATCCCACGCACACATCAGGAAGACTGTAGATATCTGGCCGATAAAGGTTCACTAGTAGAGGAACGAGGCTCAAGAGAAAGGCAATGGTCCACAACAGAGCCACCAGAACCAGGCTCTTCTTCGCACTTATCTTGTAGTGCTTTAAGGGGAACATGATAACGAGAAATCGATCAATAGTGATTAGAGTCAGTGTAAACACGGATGCCTCACTCGCCAAAAAACCAATGAAACCAGAAAAACGACACAGATGGGAAGAGCGCCACTGCGGAGCACTAAGGAAGAAATCACCACCGTAGTAAGAGTCTGCCGTTGTTAACATCAACATGTACACACCCATCAGACAATCTGCTAGTGCTAGGCAAATAATGAACTCATTCTGGGCCAGTTTACTCCTCAGGCGAATGAACAGGACCACCGCGTTGCCCAGGACGGCACCGAGACCAATAATCCATCCGGCAACTTTAAGTGCTATACTGGGATATATGCTGCCGCACGTGTCTAGTGGACTTGGCTGAGATGTTCGAGCGCAGGTGAAGTTCTCGTTCCCCGCAAGCAAGCAGCAGAGGCGATTGTCAGGCGTCGATCTACAAATTCATCAAAATAATACAGATAAACTGTAATTTACAAACATAATTAAACACGATGTTAAAGGGATAGTAAGGGACTATTTTTGATAAAAAAAGAGCATCTATTAACACAAGACGGCGCTCTCTTGACACCTAAATTGTTAACCATTTATTAAGATTGCGATGTATACAGAGAGCACGTGCCTCTCCCAATGATTTGCCCCGAAACTTAAACATATATGAGGGGGAAATGTGTAAAAAGT
The DNA here is from genome assembly GCA_037951105.1 of Echinarachnius parma. NCBI lineage: Eukaryota > Metazoa > Echinodermata > Echinoidea > Clypeasteroida > Echinarachniidae > Echinarachnius > Echinarachnius parma. The sequence continues at coordinate 59,278 of JBAMJV010003645.1, read as the reverse complement.
AAGAAATATTAAGGCGTGCCCTCCAAGCATTAGCATTAGCCAGACCACGCTATACCGCTGCTATCAGCTAACTCAACCTAAACCCAAACCCTAACTATAACCCAAACCGAACCCTTATTCAAACTTGCATTAGATTCAGGGGTAGGATTACGGTTAGTGTTAAAGAAGTGGGATTATACAATATAACTGACTGCTTGATGGCTAATGATTTACATCAGAAAATAATGTGAACTAATTCTAAATAAACTTACAATTTCTCTACATTTGAGAGTCCGTGTAGCGTGTCGCGGTAAAGTTCACCAAGCTCAACTTCTGTACTGACGAAAAATCTGAAAATATACAGTTAGATATTCCTGTGTTATATTATGTGCTGAATGCATTGATTATAGTTTGTGAAACAATGTTGTTTGAAATTCCAGCAATTTTGCATTTGTAAGGGGCACATGCATTTTGTTTGTAAAACAATGCAAATTGAAATAATTAGCTCAATACTCAATAAACTGCAGTAATTATATTACTTCATAAGAAATACCAGTACAGATGAACTTTCATACCGGTATAACCTCATTTTGTACATTTTGAAATACGGTGCTTTTTTGAAAATGTACTCCATTCGACCCTGAATGATATCAAAATCTTGATTGTGTAGGGCTACAAGGCCTACCTATACGATGATCCATACGTTTCTATAGATGCCCACGATAAAATTATGAACCAGAGCAAAATAACATTGATTTCCTATTGAAATAAAATGAATTCGGATGGGCATATCTCAGCCAATACTTAAAATAATTATTCGATTGATAATTTTGTATGCTTCTTTCGGAAAATGAAGTTCAAATTTGGAAATGATAAAAATAGGTTTTTGTATGACGTCACACTTCACCACTCCAATCAGCGACATGTTGATACTTACACAAATCGTAGCGACATGAGATCACTGAATACGCCAGTACCAATGTCGGTGATTGTGTTGTAACTCAAGTCTCTGTGTTGTAGATATATAGAAATATTATTGACAAAATTCGTTGGGATGATACCAATTTGTTATTTAAAAAGTATTCCTACGTTTAAAGGGGTAGTATAGTTTTGGTAAGGCTGAACTTTATTAACCAAACCGGGACAGTAACATTATAAACTAATAGTTATAACTCCACCATGCTCGATAGGTATACACAATTACAAACGACTAAGTACAAACCTGTTATCATTCAAAAAGAGCCATTAAAACACAAGAGGGCGCTCTCTAAAAAGCCATTGGTTTCAACCATTTTATATACAAAATTATGCATGTGATGTTTTATTGAAATAATGATTAAATAGAGAGATCATCAAAAATTATTTAAAACACGCTTTTGAACAATTTTGAAAAAGTGTAAGCATTTTTTTTTTATTTTTTGAAAAAATCATTTAATTATTTGGGCCCCAAATAATTATAGGCTCAGATATATTTATTGATATTTCAGCCGTTTCTGGACCGATTTTGACCAAATAAAGTTTATTCTGCCATTAAAATTGTATGTTCTCTCAAATTCGACACTCAGTTTTTCATTACCTCACAAAAAAATTGTGATGTGCAGCGCCCTTTCTACCAAAACTAAACTACCCCTTTAATATCAATTGGGGACTATTGGGGCACCTGTCTACAGGCCTGGGCAACCTTCATTGTTTCCCCTTAAATTTGATTTGCCTGTATATGCAAAGTGTGAACGGGTTACTAGTATACATATATGGGCAACTCCACGAAAAATGTTACCCAAGGATGGAAAAATGAAACTCATGGGACAGCCTTGTTAACTACTGGATATTAATGAGGAAGGACCATATTTTGATGACTAAAGGAAAAAAGTTTGAAATTCAATGCAGAATATTTTTTTTGTGGCCATTGAAGTAGGGACAAAAATTGTATGTCCCCCCAAAATGATGAAATTTGCATCCGTTGTTTGTGAAATAAAATTTAAAAATATGGATCACTTCAGAACAATAATTCTACTTCTAATGTCTTGTTTATGCTTTGTTTTAACATCATAGAAAAGGAAATTGTGTAAAAATCTTTACTTTTTGAAAACTTTTTTTGGATAAAATCTTGATTCTTACAACATTGATGTGTAATGTCCGTGACGTTTTAGATATAAAAGTTTTTGTAGAAGCAGAAGTCCTAATTCAATTTAATTCAAAATTCATTTGCAAAGCTAGAATGTTATATCATAAAGTATATCAAGAGCATTTACTAAAATATTTGATGGTTTATCCAGAATGGCGTCACGGACATTACGTCACGGCTGCGTCACGGACATTACATACACAGTGAAAAGTATGAAAAAGCAGAGCAAAAAAATATCAAGCATTATTTTCTTATGTAAATGTCTTACTTTAGCCAAGAAATAAGATAATCCCAAGTAACAGCCTGGGGGACTACTACCTTCCTGGTTCAAGTTTTAATAAATTGTATCGTTAATCAGATAGTGAACTTTGCGTCAGTACTCTGAACTATTTATAAAACTAAATTCCTTGCTTAATTTGAACATGCATGTCTCAATAATCAATAAAGACTTGACTATAACTTACTGGGAGGAGAAAGAGATGGTTAAATCTCATATAGTATGATCAAATTGCAAAAATTATACACTTAGTCCATGATTTTTAAATGGTATGAACAAAATAGGTTACGACTTAATGTAGATAAGACAAAGGTCATGCTTTTAAGTACACGTTCAACACATCAGTTAAATGTTTATATGGATGAAAAGAAAATTGATCAGGTTCATAGCTTTCGGTACTTAGGTGTAGAAATTGATGATAAACTTAAATGGAATGCTCATGTTCATAACCTTGTTCGATCTATTTCTAGTAAATTATACTCATTGCGTAAAATGTCCCAATTTCTGGATACAAAGTCTTTATCAATGATGTATAATATGACCATTCAACCTTGTATAGATTATTCGATCACAGTCTGGGGCAACTGTTCACAGAAGAATAAGGATTTATTATATCGCTTACAAAAAAGGGCAGCTAGAATTGTTACATCTAATTATGATTATGAGACTGTTAATGGTAAAGATTTAATTAAAACACTAAAATGGCAATCATTAGGTCAAAGAATGAATTATTTTTTAGCAACATTAATGTACAAATCCGTTCATGGAATAGCTCCTACTCACTTATGTAATGCAATTGAAATGGTTTGTGATCGCCACGATATTAATACGAGAGCAGCTAACACTTTGAATATTATACTACCTAAACCGAAAGTGCAATGTTATAAACATAGCCTAATATACTCGGGTGGCATTGTCTGGAACTTGCTGCCTAGTCATTTACAATGTTCGAGGTCTCTTCCCTCTTTTAAACGTTTATACAAACAACTGTATTTTCACTGATGTATATATGACCAGCGGAACGATAGATTGCTGTTTTTTAATTATATTTGTTTCGTAAATACTCCAACAGATAAGTGATCTATCGGACAAAGCAGAACGGGTGGATGAATGTATCTGGTTTTGTTCGTGGTGATGTTTCCATTGTGTGATACGGATGAGTGAATGTGTATGCTTCTCCCATTGTGATGTGTGGCTGTGCGTGTGCCTGATGTATTAATGACTGTGAGGTGTTCTATGTTGACAATCTGCTCGACTGACAATCACGTGCTTGCTGGAGTACCCAATATTTTATTTTTTTTTTCTTTTGTGAAAAGTTAGTATATTTATATTGTATTTGTATATAGAAACTTAATTGTGTTTTTATGATTTGAAATAAATTGAAGCTTTTTTAAATATAATATTGTTAAAAATTCTTAAAAAGTATATCTTGAATCTGCTGGTCATATGCTATTTGTACATATTTTTATATTTATTATGTCTATCATATTAATGTATTATTGTATTATTTATATTGTATGATGTATATCAGGACCCTGACGAAAAACAGTATCATTGCTGATCAGGCTATCCTGTATAAATATATTTGAATAAATAAATAAATAAATAAATTTTCCATGTGTTATGCCAGATGTACACAACCTTTTTTTTATATTTTAAAATTTGTTGGCACAAAACAGCATTGTACCTCATTAAAAATGTATAATATTTGTTTTAATAGTTGACATTTGGTTTACTGCACATTCTGTTGAAAAATTACAAAATTTATAATAATTTTTGAAAAACTTATTAATATTTTAAAAATAATTTGTTGATAATTGAAACAAAAATTGAAATATAATTTTTTTTTCTCAAAACTGTTTGATTACATATCAAATGTACAATTAAAAAAGTGTCATGCACAATGCAGCATGTTTTGCGGGTTATTTCTGAGTTTAGAAAAAGTGGACAAAAGTGTAATGTCCGTGACGCTGAAAATGTAATGTCCGTGACGCAACGTTTTGTTGTCTAGATCACATATGCCTCGCCCGTTTCCCCCAAAACAACTTGGATTCAATTCATCATTGCCTTGTCTATAATTAAATACCTAAATCACCTTTGTGAGGTCTCAGAACTCACAGACTTTTGCAAAGATGTATATGGATGCAAAAAGTCATGTCCAAAAGATGTAATGTCCGTGACGGCGCACATTTTGCAGAATTACTCAGTAACGAATTGGATAAATGTTCTGAAACTTTTTTTGCATACTAAACCAGGATATTGTTTTGTAATTAAAATAAAAGTTAGACATTAGTTAGAGGTATGAATTAATAGTGGCATTGGAAAGTCATGAAAATTCTCTGATTTGTAATGTCCGTGACGCTGGAGTTGCCCATATATTCATTTTTTTCTTCCACAATAATGGAATTATACTCGCTACATCAAACTACAACACAGCAGAAACAAAATCCTGGTCAAGCTGCTGTGTTTGTAAAATGCATCTTTTTACTAACATTTTAAAATCTGCTTAAATGAGTTAAAATGTCAAACTTACAAGTATTGGAGTTTGTCCAATCCAGCAAACAGTCCGCTCATCAAATGGCTGAGATGGTTGGTGGATAAATTCCTAGGGAAAAGATAACAAACATTTTAATTCGTTTGTGCATGAACCATTATTAGCAACGAGACAATACGGTAGGTATGCTGGTGCAAAGTGGGTTAACTGGTTACCGGTTGTCTTTTTAGGCCAGGCTCAACTTTCTCCATACTCGACAAGATTTAGTTCGGGCTCTTACCAAAGAGTGGGACAAGCAGTCCTTTGACAGCGTCCTGCGACGTCTTATATTAAGAACTGACCCGTGACAGTGGTGGCCCAATCAGGGGTCAGGGGTCATATTCGATAATAGTGACTGACTGATAGACATTTGAATATTGACAATTTTCATACAAACAAATCCACTCCAACATGTGTCACCTTGAATGGTGACCAAAGATGTAAATTGTAACAACATGTTTAATAATGCTGTTGTTTTGCCCCCTCTTTTGTTTTACCCCTAATATTTACTTTGCGAATGATATTGTTCTTTAATTTCATTGTGATATGATTGTAATATCTTGATAAATAAAGTGTTGCGGTAATATACACTACACATATCATAAATAGTTCACAGTAACAGATTTAACTTCGTATAAAGTTGAAAAAAATATTCCAACTTTATGGGCAACAGTGTAGTTATAACTCCACCATGCTCGGAAGATATAACAAATTACAAACGACTATAAAAAGAAACAAGCCTGTTATCATATATAAAGAGTCGTTAAAACACAAGAGGGTGCTTTCAAAAGCGCATTGGTTTCAACTATATTTTCATACAAAAGTGTGCATGTGATGTTTTGTTAAAATAATGATTACATAGAGAGATCATCAACAACTATTTAAAAACATCTTTTGAAAATTTGTGAAAAAGTGTAAGCATTTTTATTTATATATATTTTTTTTTTTTACATAGGTGGAAACTAGTAAACTGATACTTACAGTATTTTTAGGTTTCCTACCCCATCGAAGGCACCGGCATCAATACTTCGAATTTGGTTGTGTTGGAGGAACCTGTTTCAATATCAATGATCATTTGTTTGTTTGTTTGTTTGTATTTATTTCCGAAATTCAAATATACATACAAGTAAAAAAGAAAAAAATACATTTAAGTACACATTTCAAATGATAATACAGTATTGGCAAATCATACAAAGTATAGAAAAACGGTTTCAGGACCATTTTCAAAATGGTCCTGTACTTCCATGGGGTTCAAAGGAGATACAATGTACTTAAAAATGTTTCAAGAGTTTTGTTTCAAAACGCGATAAATACAATTGTGTGTATGTATAGTTGTAATAACAAGAAGTGTGTTTCAAATGTTATTGTGTCCGTCATAATTTCACGGTTTATACATTTTTCGAAATAATGATTATTACATTAGATTATATCATTTGACAAAGTGTTGCAGCGGCACACGAAACGTCGTGATCTTTTAGATTCCTAGTTGACCATACATTGCGAGACAAACGAATATCACTAGCGATATTATTTCCGATACTATATCCGCAATGGATAATATATTTACTATTACTGATTATATTGTTAGTAATAGTATTATCAGTATTGTTATTTTCAAGCTCGGCACGCTCTGTCGCAATTATCTAAAATTAACAATAATAAAGGCATTGCGTTAACCCCGTTAACCAACATAATTAATTCATAAAACCCAACTGTAATGTACAATATTTACAGTGACTGGAATATTTACATTAATGTAATAGACAATCTATTTAAAAATTCCATTATATTATTACAAAACAATGGCAATATCTGTCAAATATCTACGAAACGAAGTGAACCTCTTTTTGTTTACACATAACATGCACACTCTCACTAAGAACAAATGTATTCATCAAACATGACAAAGCATCAATAACTAACATTACTTATATCTCACGAATTATACTTTTGCCACAATCAGCCTGATATGTATGGACATTTGTATATTATAACACTGTTTTCTATTTAAACAGAAAAGCAGAAAAATAATTCGTCATCATTTCACGCAGTTCTGTTCTGCCCACTTCAGTGGTTTCGTTTAAATGTGTATGAACGATTTTCCGTAATACACATTGAATATAAACGCTAACGTTGTATACAAAGAACCAACACCGAATAAAAGCAGAGAAGAACAATGTAACCAACTTACAAATATTGTAAGCTATCCAGCCCATTAAACAGACCGTCCTGTAAAAAATACAGCTCAGTAAATGTCATGCTCCTGAAAGAAAAAGAGAATAACGTTGTCGATAACTTTGATAAATGTATTGCACCGCGTGTGTCTCAATACAAATGGTACAATCGAAAATATTGTTTGAAATCTGACGATTGTCGTTTAAACAGGCTTCCCCATAATTTCTATTTCAGCACAATTTAGGTTTAACTGTCAGTCGTTAGATATGAACAGTAGTTTTATACACCGAAATCCACTGTGTGCATAAGTATAAATAAGATAATGGTCACTTATAGTAGAAATCTTGGCTACATGTGATGAAGAATGTCTTTTGGGTAAGTAAGCATTTTATTGTACTATCAGTCACTTTTGTATTCATATTCAAAACAAATGAGATCATATCAATCGGATTATTACATAAATTATAATTCATGAGCGTAGGAGCACATATTTCACAAGGGGCGGGGGCTGAAGTGTTTTGCCCGAATAATTATCCCATTTTTCACCTGACAAGCCAAACCCAAAAAAAGTTTTCGCCTCATTGATGCACGTTTGTTGGTGATTATAAAGTTGGAAAATAAAATTTGTCCCGTGTTTTTATTGTTAATATGATTATGACAACGTATAAGATGACTACTAGAGTTCCAAGTAAGTTTTGATGATTTGGCAAATGTTACTTAGTCCCTTTAACAATATACAATCTAAGTAGCAGTCTACTTGAGCATTTAATTACTCATTAATGCGGTAATTGATGGGGTAAACTGGTAAAAGGTAGTTCAAAACAGAACCAAGAGAATACTAACATACCTTTTGAAAAGCAGTTACATCAATTTGAGCATTATCGTTGGTGCAAATATTTCCAGTCGCACTATTAGTATTAGTGCAAACTACCTTTTAATGGAAGAAACATTTCCAACTTTTAACCCAAAACCTGCCAGTGGAGTACACTCCCAGTGCCACATTAACTGTAAGGCCATGGCTACATTGCTTTTTTTGGGGGGGAGGGGGGGGGGGGGGGGGTTGAAAGGAATGTATTGACAGGCAAATACCCCACGCCTGCACATTAGAGGGCGCACAGACAATGTATACAATGCCATCACACAATACAACGGGCATGGCCAAGTACTCTATTCAGACTATTGTGCGTGCATGCACAGCAATGGCATCCAAGCATTACTAATAGTGGAGCAGATAGGTGTAACAATCGTTCAAATAGTCATACAAGCACCCAAATTGGCATGTATATTGCTTATATATCACTTTTAAAGAAACAACATTGAGCCACGCAAAATTCCAACATGGCGGCCATTTTCCAAGATGGCCGCCAAAAAGCAACTTTTTGTCATAAAAATATAAATAGTTGGTCATTTTCAATGATTTTAGAGTCGATTGCAATAGTTTATATTATGCAAAAACCAAATATTCTAACTACAGATCTATCCCGTGACAAAGGTACCGTAAAGTCCAACATTGCGGTCATTTTCCAAGATGGCCGCCAAAAATAGACTTTTTGTCTCAAAAATAGAAATAGTTGGTAATTTTCAATGATTTTTGAGTCGATGTCAAAAAATTATAGTGTGCAAAAAACAAATCTACCCCGTGACAAAGGTACTGTAAAAGCCAACATGACGGCCATTCTTAAAGATGGCCGTCAGAAAGCAATTTTTTGTTGTCATAAGAATATAAAATAGGTTGCGCTGGGAAAGTTTAAATCATGGAGTCGATTCGAAGTGTCTATTGTATGAAGAAACCATATTTCCAGCATCCAAACCTAACGACAGGTGTAGCTTAGGAAAAGACCCCTCTCCCCCAATATGTAGGAAACTCATACAAAAAATTGCTTTTGCTATAGGCTGCCCCCTATAATAAGAAACTAAGCCTGTGCTCTTGCGCTCAATGGATAATGCTCTGCCCCCTCGGTCACCAAAGTCGAAAATACAGTTTTCTTGAAAATACCACAGGTTCCTAACTTAAGTTATTCCATAACTCAATTGCTGCGATTGCCATTGTATTTACAAGGGCCAGGTCTTTTGTGTGCAACCCGCTCCTTTACACTGCAAGATGTGGTCCATCGTCTGGGTCTGTCTGCAGTCGCAGATAGTATCTTGTTCATGGGCAAAACCCCATCTTGCAAAGTTGGCCTTACACCGCCCCATTCTTGCCCTTTTCGGTTCAGGCATTAGCACTCTGTCCACTGCAGGTTTAACTTGCTGATGAGTAGGGCTACAGGCTGAGTATTCTGCTCAGGTCATGCAAGTGGTGGGAAATAATCGAGGAAGCATGTGTTCGGATGCAAGACGTCTGTGTTTGTCATATGTCGCTTGCTTCAACCGTTAATTTAGACATAATTATGTTTGTTTGTCTTTGGTCTGGATATCCGATGCCAGCAAGGTCAACTATTGGTTTCAGGCAGCCTGCTACGTCTTGATGTGTTGTTGAGTGTGCATTGTGTCATGGTTCTTCACAATAGGGCAATACCTGCAGTTTATGAAATGGGTCAGCGCCAAAGTGTGATGTTGCTAACTTCCTGCTGATACAATTTCGAGATATGCCTATCGTCTTCTTGATATGCTTATTATAGAATAAGGCACAAGCGAGTTTTCACATAGGTACCCTATAGCTCGCAGTGGTTGAGCTACACGTTTTGTCCACTCTTAGTCTGACTAGCTTAATTCCCTATTTACCTCCCTGTTCTTGAGGTGGAAGACACCCCCCTGGATCGTTTATTTCCAAATGTTTTGTGGGCGCTGAGTTGAATGGAGTTCAACAGCTTCAAAGGTACTATGCATTGCTGTAAAGTATGTGTCATCGGCGATCGACATTGTCATAAGAAGCAGATATATCTACAAGTACTGCACAGGTGATGACATTGTTCTGAAAACCGTCTTCGATGTGTTGGGTCAGCTTGATAAGTTGTCCTTTGGTGGATTTTCCTGGTTGGAAGCCTGTCTGCTCACAATTTCGAAGGCTCAATTGTATTCAGAACGGAACGTTCAAGCAGCTTGTATGTTTGGCACAGGAGCGAGATCGGTTCTGGCTAAGGGATAGCGACGTCCTCGGAACCACTGTTTTGGAAAACAGGTGTCTCGCAGACATGTTTGTGATAAAGGGCCTTATATGTTCGTTTGCTCTGATCTAATGTCGTCTCGTCGATGCCTGCTGCCTTGTTGACCTATAGAGTGGAGATATCTTTCTGTAGCTCTTCGGCAGAAATAGTTCTTGTGAAATACGACATGTTTTGGTCAACTCCAGGTAGATTGCGTCTGTTTGAATAAATTGTCTTGAGGGCCTACCCGTTCTTCAAGAGCTAGTTTGCTACTTGATATGCTGTGACATCGTGATCATGTGACCTCGTGCTGTGATGATGCTGTTGAGCTCGCATATGTAGCCAATCTGCCTACCGTGTCGTTGAGATATCCTTGATTTGAGCTCTTCTCCAAGGCTGATTTGTCCTCTGAGAAGGGATTTGTGTCATAGGCTGTGATGTAACTTGAAAGAAGCTGACTGGGTTGTTCGTCGATGCCTGGGATGTATGTTGTGCGACAGCCTCTCTGGCTATGTCTACGTGACACCTTCTTGACGATGTCTACGAATGATTCATGGTTCGTTGGGTCTGCTGAGAGTTTTTTAAGAGCAAGATCAAGGTTTTCAGTGAAAGCATGTCAGTCTGCCTTGGCAAAGTTGAACCTGCGCCTGAATGGGGTCTTGTTCAGCGTGATTACTGCAGTTGAGTGCCGATGGGTTGGTGTTGGGATCTTGGAATTGGCTCAGCTACAAACTTGCGACTGGTGGGAGCAAGTAGTGAGTTGCAAAACTCAAAAAGACATGATCTGAGTTGTATCATCTCTTCAAAGACAATCGACTTTGGAAAATTTGGGTCGTGGATTAGTTTTAGTGTATTGTTCAGGGCCCATATTTCAACTAGTGTTCCATCATCTTCAGTGGTATCGTAGCCCCGGGGGGGTCACTCTCATACACAAGTGCTACCCACCCGTGTCACACCTTTTAAAAAATGGACCCTAATGGGCAAAAATGGCGTATCGCACCTTTTTAAAAATGGACCCTAATGGGCAAAAATGGCATATCGCACCTTTTTAAAAATGGACCCTAATGGGCAAAAATGGCGTATCGCACCTTTTTAAAAATGGATCCTAATGGCGTAATAGGCGTATCCACTTTTTAAAAATTGACCAATGGCGTATCGCACCATTTCTGAAATTTACCCTAAATGTATGTATCGCACCTTTTCTGAATGGAGCCTAAAAGGCGTAATGCACATTTTAAAGTTAACACCCCTTAATTGTTAAAATGGCATAATGGTTTAAAACCTCGACTCGAGTGACGCAACATGATTAATTTACCTTTTTGCTGAAAAAAGTGTTTGAATCTAAATGACTCAACACATTACAATCATCAGGTCGTGCCATCCACCATCCGGTCACTGGTCATGGGGCCTGGGCGATGATTAATGATTGTCGACAACGTCAAGGATCCATCTGGCTCAAGTGGCAGCTCGATAAAGGCATCGGGATCGGCTCATCCTCCTCATGGACATGGTTACTTAGAAATGCACTCATACATCGGCTCATGACCATGGCCATAGCATGACCCATGTCACTCAGAGGGTTCAACGGAGTAGACCCACACTCGGTGATACCAGCTCAGTGACACAAACAATCAATTTGAATAATCTTTTCAGCCTAGAATTGCAATTCTACAAGAAACAACTATAATTTATAATTATAATTTATATTGTAGCTAGGAAAAGTCTCAGTAAAAGGAAATTTGTATCCTTCAATAATATGTTTTATATAGTTAGTTTATAACTGATATAATGGGTGCTCCAGAATAATGATCAGCCCTCAGGCTCAGCGGAAATCGCCCAGATCGCCGGGCTAGAGTCAGTGGCACTAGGCCCCTACCACCAGTACTACCAGCTGTAATTTATGCAAACACATTCGTTATTACTATTTTACTTACGGGCCCGTCTCCATTGTATTAGATACAAAATGTATCAATAAATGCCGATTCTCGTTTGGTAAATGACTCCTTGTCCTTCGAAGGCTTAATCCTAAGGTTGTATTTAACGCTCTTTGGTGGCTCTGACGCGTCGCAGCTTCGAATATCACTGGAAGATCACTGGAAGTTTATGCTGAAAATACCGTCTGAACTAGCGACCACTGTGATGCATGTGAATAGCGCACCGCATGTAGCGCACTTGTTACGCATATACACGCACACAACATTCATGCACCCATATTACAGCCACTCCGCAGAAATAAAAATATTCGAAAACCGTAATACTGAGCTACGGTAGCTAAAAAGGGACCCCTTTTGTAGAAAAACGTCGAAACCTGTAAACCTGAAAAGGTACCCTTTTTTAGGTTTTTGTGCGATCAGTGCTTGAAAAACACCCCTTTTTCAGGAAAACGTCGACGACGCCGTATAGCTGAAAATGATACCCTTTCGACGCTTTTTTCTGACGCGGGTGCGTAGCCAGTCATGTTGGGAGTGACCCCCCGGGATCGTAGCCCCATTGCGAGCTGTGCCTGCTGTAAACGCAAATCACTATTATGCGTTTTGGAGGCATACAACAAACGATGTTTGGTAGCTTGTTGATGGAGGAAATCGTTTGCCCTTTGATTGCCACATTCAGCACGTCGCTGTCTTCATTGTGGTACCAGGATGTGGAGTCCGGTGAGTCCTCGTTCGTCGATATTGTCGATGTGGTCGCTCGATGGTAAGCTTCATACCCCTTGGCCCTTGAATTTCGGCCGTGGACGTCGCTGCCACGGTAAGTATCGTGAAGACATACTACATCACATATCATTTGTTTGCACAGATGTTCAATAACTTCAAGTAAAAGGTGAAGTCATACAAGCAAGAAAGGTCCCATGCAGATTAATATGTGATACATTTCATTCCATGTACGAAGGGACACTTAGTACAGAGAACCGACTGAGTTTACTAATAACAAGTGGTGAGTATCAGCAGTAATAAACTATTTTTTAGCGCTGCCGTCAGGAAACGCCGTTTACATTATGGAAGTAGAAACTGCTATCAGCAACAGAATACCAATTCGAAACTATGTGACTCAATCCTGTACCTATGATGAGTGGGATACGTGCGTATCATGTAGTACTAGCATGAAGAAACAGGTATAGTATGTTCCTACTTTGTACGGGCCGCGTGTCGAACCTCGGGATTCATTGCGTTCCTCTACTTGCACGGGAACAATCCTGAAATGGATGTAAATACATGATAAATGTATAGTGCCAATAGAAGAGGAATCCCGAATTCCATGCCCTAAGCTTGTTTGATGTAACTGGTACCAGCTTTCGAGGACAATGGAGGTGAGAGAGAGATATGCATGGCAAATGTCATTTGATTGTGTGCAATGGCAACTTGGGTCCATTTTAAGTGGTACTTTAGCTTTCTGCCAGCCATCTTGGTAAATGACTGCCATGTTTGATTTGTACAGGAGCTATATCTCAAAGTCACTGGGTAGGTCTAGATGTACCAAGTTTGGTTTCTGCATACGACACAGCATAATCGGCCCCAGATCAGTGAATGTTACTAACTTTGTCCAGTTTACTTAAATATTCAGTTTATTGGCAGCCATCTTGAAAAATGGCTGCCATGTTGGATTATTGCAGGACGGGATTGGTACTTAATGTAGTACATCTTTCTGCTTATCATATATAATTGCAATCGATTCCTAGACTATTGAAAATTACGAACTATTTTTTATTACAAAAAGTAGCTTTTGGTGGCCATCTTGAAAATGGCCGCCATGTTGGATTTGTCAGTACCTATGCCACATGGTAGGTATCTTTTAGTCATATTTGGTTTATTTATACCAGTTATGATGGGAATCGACTCATAGACTATTGAAAATGACCAACCATATCGATGTTTATTATAAAAAGTTGGTTTTTGGCGGCCATCTTAGAAAATGGGCGCCTTTTTGGATTGTCTGTACCTATTCAATAGGATAAACATGTATTTAGCATATTTGGTTTACTGTATGCTATAAATTGACCCTAACATCATCGAAAATGACCAACTATTTATATTTTTATGACAAAAAGTAGCTTTTTGGCGGCCATCTTGAAAAATGGCCGGCATGTTGGAATTTTGCTTGGCTCAATGTTGTTTCCATAAAAGTGGACCAATGGCAATATACATGCCGATTTGCATGCTTGTATGACTATTTGAACGATTTCTGTGGGTTTTAGCACTTATCTGCCCCACTATAATAGGTGCATTGCAAGTGCTTGGCCCGTTATGAGTTAACAGCCATATTAACAGCCATCATCAGCGTAGTGTATGATGAGTCTTCAAACTTACAGAGACTGCAGGGATTTTGTTGGCGCAAATGTACCCGGTTCAATATACGAAGTATCGGCACGTAAGAGATTCCTGCAGGAGAAGATGAGTAAAACCAAACAAACATAGAGCTTGGGTAGGCTATTTGTCGAGGTTTGTAAATTTGGAAATAAACATGCTGTACAGTCTTGAACATGTCTGTTGAAGCAATAATTTGTTGAACTTGATGTACCAAATGAAAGAGTTATAATTGTATCGGTCTAAATATTAGTCAAAGTCGAAAATAAAAATAAAATTCAACATGAAATACATGTAATGGAGCGGCGAGGGGAACATTGTCTTTTAGCCCTTTATAGCCGGACTAGCCCGGACGATTCCACCGGCTCACTGCCTATTCCAATGCGTCGACCGGCCGTGGCCGTATCATGTATCGTCGCCTATCCTCACAACAATTACAAAATCGAAATAATCGAAAAAATATCGAGTAATTCTTATTAGATGTTCTTACTATTCAAGCTTACTCTCACATGGGTAAAAAACCAGGCCAAAACATCACATCTGATTTTCAGGGAAAAACAAAAAATAAACACGTCTTTAAGACTATAACGTCCAAGCTATTTTGCCGTTTTCCGGCCCCCTCTCCAAATCCTGTATCATTAGATCGGCCATTATATTTGGCACACATGTAAAGCAGGTCAAGTTCGACAACATGCAATCATAGATATTTCTGAAGGGCACTTTATGAGGGCGCTATTTACGATAATATGATGAACAACATAGAAAAGGATGATATAATTGTTTGTTGTTTTTGCCAGATGGACTGATATATTGAACTGTTATACGATATGTTATATGTTATGCGGCACATACCCGAATTGCCAATATACACGAGTACCCCCCCCCCCCTGCCCCCCCCCCCCCCCCCCCCCCCCTGGGATTAATAGGGAGATATTGGAGAGAATGGTGTACTGCACGGGCCTGGGGAAGGATGGTATACAGTTTATTTTGATTTGAGGACCTCTTATACTAGGACAGGAAGCCAACATGGACAACAGAAGACGACAAGAATATTAATTGAAGGGGTCGTTCAGTATTTGTATAGAGGGCGCGTGAAGAAACACTTTTTTATGAGGTAATGAAAAACCGAGTGTCACATTTTAAGAAATGGGTCAATCTTACACCTATATAGGTGCACACCGTTGCCACACTGGGAGCACCTCTATAAGTGCAATATTTCACCTTTCGGTAAAGGTGCAGAGTTGATCCTTCACCGTTTGCACCTTGACGGTGCAATAAAGCATCTTTAGGAAAAGATGCAAAATTGCACTTAAAAGTAGATAGGCAGATGTAAGTGTAAGTGTAAATGTAAGTGTAAATGTAAATGTAAGTGTAAATGTAAGTTAAAGGTGCAAAGTTGCACCATTTGGGAAATGTGCAAATATGCCATTTTATGGTGCAACATTACACCTTTGAGTTAAGTGCAAAGATGCACCAAAAATGGTTAAAAGTAATGCACTTTTGGTTAAGTACCACCCTTGTTATGTGTGTATATATAGCCCTATCCTCCTACTCATAGAGTAACTATAATATAAAGACTAGAGAGGAAACTCGGCCAAAAATATCGTCAAATTAGAAGCGATTTATCTAGGTCTTGAATATTCATGAGGCGCCGGATGATCCCATTTAACATGTTTAATGCTATTTCTCACGTAAAAGTATTTGAAGTGTTTTGAAACTGTACAGCAGCGAAATTCTACTGAGCATGCGCAGTTCAAATTGCGCGCTGTATTTATATGATTTGCATATTTACGCACAAATGTTCTATTTAGCATATTATTATTCATGAGATGTTTTTTCTCTCATAAAAGCACGTGTATAGTGTTTACGTACTCCTACAATGATGATTATGCTCTCCAATACAGTACCGGTATATGTTTTTTTTTTTATCATTTCATCTGTTGCTAAATGGCACGCTCCCCAATTATTTTACAAAAACAATAAAAGTCATATCTAGACCATAACAAGATTATAAATGGGCCACTTGCCCCCATGCAATTATTTGACACAAAAAACTAGGAGAAAGATAAGACACAAATATAAGTCTGCCCCCACAACAATATATGTGCCTCCCCAATCTTTTTGACCACACTATGTTACTGACCCCATATTTCTTCAATTTACATTTATAATTATGATCTTTTAATGCAAGTTATACAGTTCACTATTTGAAATCTCAAATTCAATTCAGTGTTGTTGTTTTTTTCCAAACAGAATTCAGACACAAAATGTACACATGGAATGTAACGGCTAGCACCTAAAAGAGGCATGAAGCAAGTAGCTTAATCGTCGAGTAGGCAGGTAATGGCTGATTGGGAAAATATACAAAATTTAACATTAAAATACATGCAGAGCAATTGAAACATTGCATTGAAAATAATAGTATCCAAACATGATAAAATACAATAAAATAATTGAGGTCCTACTATATACACATACACTTTGATATAAGATTAAAACGCACACAAAATATTCTGTAACTAATAATTTGGTTTACCAAAAAAAAAATTATTTTTTTAAAGTTACATGAATAATCAAAACTGTATATTTATACTTTAAAAAAGAAGAAGAATATATACACATTCACTAACAATAAATAAGTATAAATGTTATTTCAATAAAGTACTAATTATTATATAATATGAGTTATGGTAGGGAGAATTGACAAATTAAAAACTATAGTCATATTGGAATTTACCAAAATGGGTTCATATAATCAAAATATAGATTACACAAGATGGATGGGGCAATGCAAGAAATTTATTTTGGTTGATTAATTTTACTTAGAAAATTGTTCTAAAGTAACTAATATATCAAATTATTGATTCATTATAGCTATACAGGGTGTTTATAAAAAAGCGGAACCCAACTTCCACCCGCAATATTTTATTTAATAAACATAATTATATTTATTGCAATATGTCATATCAAAGGTTAATTCATACTCTTTCGTTTGATACCAAATATGTTGTGATAACGTCATGCATGATTGAATAAAACCTATTTAAAAAGGGTTATGTAAAAAGTACTTTGCGCACAAGAGTAGAAAGTAATTGTTAAATGCAATGTAAAGAATGAAACAGTAGCCAAAGTCAAGTAACATTTCATGATGTTTCTTGATTCATAGTTTTACATTTTAATCAACTTTGAGAAGAGTTCATGGTCCATAATCATCCCCAATGTCCTTCCACATGACCCCCATGTCTGTCCGCATAGGTTTGTGCTCGTGTTCAGTGGTTAGTTGCATGGCCAGGCAAGGAACTGATTTAAAAAGTATCTCCATGTTCATTTATTTACGGAACAATAGGATTACAAGACAAACAAACACAAGGAGAGGTTTCAATGAATGACCATCATACCGTGTTGATGAATAGATCTAAATCTTGTGCGCAAAGCAATTTTAACATTGCTCGTTTAAAATGCTTGCAATTCGATAACTACAAGCTCAATTATTACAAATATGGTATCAAATGAAAGAGTAATAAATTATCTTTGCGATGATATATGGCAATAAACATAACTATGTTCACTACATAAGATATTGCTGGTGGAAGTTGGGTTCCGCTTTTTTGTAAACACTCTGTACTGTTTGAAATATTAACACCATAAATCCTGATGTATTAAGTCTGTGCAAAAGTATTCTGAAAAAAATGAGAATGTTAATAACCCCTTTGCTACTATATGATAAATATTGCATCAATATATTGTTTAACAAAAAAAACATCTTTAAAGGGATAGTTGAGTTTTGGTAGAGAGGGCGCTACACAAATTTTTGTTCGTGAGAAAATGAAAAACTGAGTGTCAAATTTGAAAGAGAATACAATTTTAATAGAAGAATAAACTTAATTTGATCAAAATCGGTTCAGAAACGGCTGAAATATCCATAAACATAACCATTTGTAATAATGTGGGGCCCCACAAGAATCCGATAATATAGAACCAGCCGTTAAAATTCGTTTTAAAATGCCTCCTCTTTTCAAAAGAGTTTTTTTTTAGATAGTTTTTTATTATCTCTCTATCTAATTACTATTTGAACAAAACATCAAATGCACAATATTTTATTTAAAATGGTTTAAACAAATGCGTTTTTTGAAAGCGCCCTCTTCAGTTTAAACAGCTCTTTTTAAAATGATAACAGGCTTTTCACTTAGTCATTTGTAAATTTTTATTCCTTTTGAGCATGGTGGAGTTATAATTATTAGTTAGTAATGTAATGGTGTAGGTTTTGATTACTAAAATTCAGTTTGACTAAAACTGTAATCTCTCTACCAGAACTCAACTATCACTTTAATAATTCCCGGGAGTAACTTGTGATTTAATTATTACATTAAAAAATGTGACTTTTTAAATATTTAATCTAATGAAGACTTTGTTAAAATGAACCAATAATTGAGCACCAGTAAAAAAAAAAAAAAAAGAATAATAACCAGGGTTGGTATTCAATTCAATACTTTATAATACAAATTTACTTTGCATTTTTCTAGGCTGAGAACTTGTATTAAAATCGTTTTTTTAGAATTTTACTTCAGTAAGTCTAAATTCAATATTTGAAGACATAATGACACCAACATTTGGGCAACATTTTCAGTTGATGAAATAATCAAAGCTCAGTTTTGGCTAAGTAATCTACATTTTTACTTGTATGGAATCAAATACCGGCCCATAATTAAACCTCTCGCCTTATTCAACATTTTATTGACTGTCTTGCCATGCGTAATTACAAACAAAAAGAGGTCAAACCTGTCTTTTAGAAACCACCTGTCAATAGCAACCATATCCTGCCTGCAATGGCCACAAAAGTGATCTAATGCAGAGGAAAAGGTAGAGAACCTATGTAGAGATCACCTGTCTACACTCTACAGTGGCCTATTTTCTTAGTTCCCATGGATGGCCACTATACACAGGTTTTACTGTGTATAACAATTGACTCACTCGACCGCATGGTCAATATCATTTTCTGTTTTTATAATTGTCCTGATGTGTGTGTGCCTATTCAGCACCATATTTGTAGACATGGCCGATCTTCCATGGGCTCCCTTAAATCATTGCTCGAGTCCTCTGGCTTGCTGTCCAGGCAGTTCACCTTGATACTGGTAGAACTTGATCTGTTGAATCAAGACAAAATACATAAAGCAAAACATACGTTACTATAGAAACTAGAAGTATTGGTTTAATTTTGAAAGGTGTGTGTACTTTCTACCACTCTGTGTGTGTCTATTTTGTTTGCTTCTAAAATTGAATTCCATGAGGTAATTATTGTTTCCTAGAATATTGCTTCATAAAATTTGCAAGACATTTAATTTTATCTTAGATAATGTAAACAAATAAAATCAATCAAAAATAACCTTGTTATTAATATAGCAGGGAGTTGTATTTTGTATGCCATAATTTCAATGGAGATATATATCAAATCTTTTCTCCAAATGTACTAATTATAATATTAATATTTACGAATAAGTACAAATTTACGAATAGTACAATCATCTAATATCACTATTTGTTATACAAATTGACATAAATGTAATCAGTAAAAAAAAGTTGATTACCTGTTTGGTGTGATGATCCACGTTATTCATTTGCCAATGGGTGAAAAGGAAGAGAGTTGACATGAAGCACACCTTAGCCGAAGGAATCTCCAACAAATGAAGCACCAGAATCAGACTGCTGTAAACGGAAGAAATTAACAAAATATCTACATTAATAATAAACAAACATAAATCCGATTATGAATTTGTTTATATCACAGTAAATACTCAATTCAAGAGCACTTAGACAGTGTCCATCGTTGGATTTTCGAACCATCAGTGCCAGTTCACCAAATAAAAAAGAGGAACATAGAATAGATATTAATCAGTAATTTGCTTTGAGACGAGTCTAAAATACTATAGTCTACATTCATAATTTCACATAGAATCCTACTAGTAGTACTACCACAATAAACATAGATTCATGCAAAATTATCAATCATTTTAAAAATCATCTATCATTAACTATCATCTAGCAGTTTCTGGAACCTGCACAAGCAGAAATTCTACTACCATTCATTGTCTCTAGACCAGAAAAAACAGTCTGTAATATATTCCGACAGTTGCTCCACTGACCGCGCCATTTAGGGGTAGTACATTATAAGTTTTTATTTTTAAAAAACAACAACACATAATAAACCACACAAAGAGTTGGTTATTTCTGACTAGACCAGGTCCAGCCACTATCTTAATAGGGCCCTAATCTAATTAGGCCTTACGTAGTACTAGTACGTACACGTACGTATCATGTACACAATTGGTTTATGAATGACCGTAATGAACCACCCATGGCCAAGGGCAAGGCCAAGGGCAAGGCCAAGACCAAGTAACCAAGTTAATTCTTGGGCCACGACCGCTGGCACTGATTTCCATTGTGTCTACTGACTGTCTAGAATCTAGTGTGATTTGGATTTCTTTTTAAAAAGTGTTAATCACTTCAGTTACCAAAATCAGTCTGTGTTCCAGTGTTTCCAGATTAGAATGAGAGCATGGGCCTGAGCCTGAGGACTAAAGGTATATCCGGCCTAGTCCTACCCTAATTCCTAGACCAACTTTGCCTTTTAAAAGCCATTAAGGCTTAGCCTTACTCCTTAGGCTTTGGTAGCTGGCCAGTACAAGTTGGAAGTCACAGACTCGTATCAAACTTCATTCAATTTTACTTTTTAGTTAGATTTGTAAACTAGTAATATTTAAACTTGTTTCTTCAATAATTTCTGACTAGTAATTACTCAATTAAATTGATATTGAGACTTGACATGATGATACTGATCTTTATTTAGACTCTCGAAACCAACATTTAATGGCCTGACTATTCGTTTGTGTGTCTACAAAATCAAACTTTCGCTTATTATTAAGTTGCCTGAATGCAGCAGCAAGACGGTACTAGGAATCTAGGCACGGCCCTACATACAATTTGTCCCCGCGGCTTGTGGCCCAGCAAAACACTAAATATCGCTATCTACCGTAGATAACGACATACGCACAGTGGAAGGGTTAACTGACTAAAGCGTAAAACCTTATGAGGATTTTAGACACACTTACCGATATTGCTGTAAACTCTTGATGGTTCAAATACTGCGTTCCGTTCCACTCAATATTCTGGACCCGATGCTCATAAAATTAGGCATTCAAAATGCCTCTTTGCGCCACAAAATGATTTCCAATTCCGATGATGGGTTGAGAAAGTTGTATTGTCGCACTAAATACGTGTGGACAATTTGACCGCAATAAATCAGCTGATTAGCGATACTTCGCGATATTATCGATACTTAATTATTCCTTACTGATAATTTCATAGACATTATGCATGGGCAAACTTGACTAATAAGGCATATCCATTACTAAATAAGGTAAAAGTTATGACGAAATTCTTCATGAATATTCATCAAAATGTATTCGTCTGCGCATGTGCGATGAACTTTCGCTGTCCCTACAAATAATGTTGGATTAACAGTTAAGAGATATGAGGCAGGGCAAGCGAACAGCTCATGAATATTCAAGACCTAGATAAATCGCTTCAAATTTGACACTTTTTTTAACACGTACGTCTATGGAGAGTTTCCCCCCCCCCCCCCTTGCTCCTACTCCTACTAACCTACGACATATCCTATATATACTTTGCCCTAAGCCTATACCTATCGTTCCTATCTATCGTTCCTTATTCACGATTAGCTTATAACCAGTGTACAACACGATGTATGTTTTGTAGTGGTTAGTAAATTAACAAAGCCTTTAAACATTATTGCATTCATTAATTTCCATCCGAAAGTGGTTCACAAGAGTCCACTGATAATTAATTATACTAATTTAAGTTAAAAATGCATTTTGATAATTATTTCACAAAATAACGGGATTATGAACAGATTCAATGTCATTTTGAAAAAGCACAAACTAGCTCATGAATATTCATGAACCTGTTACAAATTACTTCAAATTGTTTGGTTTAACGGTATATTCGTATTTAATAATGTCTACAAGAAATTAGGTTTGTTTGCCTGTTTTTTTTTTCTCCACAGACTAGGGTCATAAAAGAAACAACCTGTGATGTTAGCATAGACCTATGTTCAACAGGATTGTTTCTGTTTCATGAAAGAAATTGTCGTTTTTTGACAGGAACATTGTCGCCAGTAAATAAAACCAGAATCATGCGAACATTTGTAAAAAAACAAACAAAAACAAAAACAGGAAAGTTGTACGTAGTACAAAAACGTTTATTAACAGTTATGAATGTAGATAATTGGAAATAAAACACAATTTTCATATACTAAAAAATTGTATGTTATTTTACAGAATATGTTTTGTAAAATTGATAAAAATGGTGAAAAGTTGTAAAAGACCTTATAATTATACAGTTAATTTTGACAGTGTAGCATATGGCCCAATATTTGTGAAGGACATCACGTTACAGTTAAATAATCTAACCATTGCATCCATTTCAACAAAACACATGCAAATACTGTAAATAAAATATTTATATTCATATTAACACAAGATGCGCCGCTTTGCACTACAAATGTATACAAACTTAATGCAAGACTAACAGCCCCTTCGTTGAATAATCAACTGCAAGTATGCAATTCTATGGATTTTGAAAGGGTTTACACCTTGCACGTTTCTATAGCAATTTGTTTTAGGTGCCAACAACATGATAAAGCATCTTTGCATTGAAACTGCTTTTGTTTGTGTCCCAATTTAGAAATCATTCTAAGAAGACTTATCTTTTTTAACAAAATGTTATATTCCTGGGTTTGATTGTCCATTGCATAAACAATGTTATTCAAACAATTAAAGTCAATAGCGTCCAGCGGGGACCTGGAGACGAACTATTCAATTGATATAATGCGATTCAATACGTAGACAAAATCGTACACAAATCAGCTGTTGCTATGTCGGACAAACCCCTGAAAAGCTATTAAACTTGCCATGAGCAACCGTTGATGATAGGCTACGCATGAACTGGTCTTTAGAGCATCGAATCAATGACGTCGCATTAGCGTGCGATAGCTTATCAAGCAAATGGCCAATCATAGGGGCTGTAACGAAACTATGTGTGTATTAGAAATATTTTCATAGTACTTTATTTCCAATTTCTCTATTTTTCAAATCCCTTCATGCATAATGAGCTAATATTTAACAAAAGGACACATGGAGTAGTGATGGAACTCAACATTTTGCATTAAAACACGAAATGTGTCTCTCTGAGAGTGAAAAATTTCTCTCGGACCCTGTAATTGGCGCCAACGGCCTTGCTGTGGCCGTAGTTGTCATAAATATACATTTCCAGACCCATTTGAATAATATCAAGTTAATATAAAAAGACAGTTGGCACATTTTCATTATAAAACCATAAACATATAAACTCATTATGTTGCACGATAATTTTGATGTTGGCATAGAGTTTATGAATGGTATATTAATAGAGGATCGAAGAAAACCACGTGTGCAGTAGGACCGTGGTAAATTCACCTAACTAGGTGCATAAAATGGTGCAATTTTACTCCTTTGCCGAGTCTGCACCTTTCGCTGTTACTTTGCACCTTATTTCAACCTTCTTTTTTTCTTAGTGGGTATTTATTATCTTTGTTTGATTCTCGCTTGGTAGCTTATCAAGCAAATGACCAATCAGAGGAACTGTAACGAATCTACGCTTGGAGGAGAACTATTATCATATTATGTTATTTCCAATGTCTCTGTTTTTCCAATCCCTGCATGCATAATGAGCTATTATTTCACACAAGAAGTCATAAAACAGTGATGTAAATCAATAAGTTTTCATTTAAACACAAATATGTTTGTTTTCTCTCTGTGAGTGAATTTTTTGTCTCGGACCCTGTAATTGGTTGATAGCCTTGCTTTGGCCGTAGTTTGATTTACAGACTCATTTAATTAATTTCAGTATTATATGAAAATACAATTTGCACATATTCATTTAAAACCATAAGATTATACACTCATAATAGTGTGATATACATTTGATGATTGCCATAGAGTTTACGAATCGTGTATAAATAGAGGAGTACATAAACAAAAATGCGTGCAGTAGGACAATGGTATAGGAACAAGTCTAAGAAAGGTGCGACTTTGCACTTTAGCAAAAATGCACCTTTATAGGTGCATAATATGGTGCAACTTTAATCCTATGCCGAGTCTGCACCTTTTTCCGTTACTTTGCACCATTTATCAACCTTTTTTTCTTAGTGTGTATGGTGCAGGTTTTGGTTACTAAAATTCAGTTTGACCAAAACTGTACTATCCCTTTAACTCATGAAATACTTACATGTAAGTCAGACTTTCCAATCCAATGAAGGAACCATTTTTGATACGCGTCAATTCTTGTCCACCTAGAATTCTGCAATTATGAAATCACAATTAAGACAATACAACCACAACATATTCATGATTATTTTGTGTATGGTTTGAGATTTTCATTTAGAGAAAGACTACCCATCTACATCAACCACGAAGAAAGACTGATCATAAAGGAGGGAAAATTATTGTAAAAGTATGGCGGAATAAAATGTAGGATCGTTATTTTGACATTATTTTGGTTTCCTTTATATAATAGCAATTATATATCTTTGTACATTACTTATTTTTCTTTAAGTGTTCCTCATTGGTATGATTTGACAAAAAACCCATTTAAATACGTTGTAAATTGCCCAAGAAATATTTAAAATCTTGTTGTAATAATTGTAAAAAAGGACTGGCCTCGACTTGCAGGCTTTGCTATTGCTGGTCCTATTTACCAACGATGATATTATGTCAATTGTAATTATCATGTGATTTATGTATTATTGTAATCTATTATGAAATTTAAATATATTTTTGTTTGTTAAATTAATTAAGTCTAAATTATAATCACCCATGCTCTCACCTGTTTTATTAGCGGTAGAGAGTACAATATGCCACCACGATTGTATCCACCTTAAAGGGATCTAGTAACATTGTCCAAATCCTCAAAATCTAATTGGAATTCTAGCGGTTCCCTCATACGTTGTTGTATTCGTATTAACAATACAAGCATGGAACAGGTTTTGGTTTTTCGAATTTCCCTTTCGTTAAAGGGACTTAGTAACATTGTCCAAATCCTCAAAATAAATTTTTCATTCTAGCGGTTCCCTCATACCTTGTTGTATTCGTATTAACAATAAAATCATGGGACAGGTTTCGGTTTTTCAAATTTCCCTTTCGTTACAAAGATATGTACGATCGAAGTATTCAGATAAGAAAAACTCCAGGCGAGTTTTTCTTCTGTGTACAAAGTGAGTGCAGTGAGTTATTGAATAACACTTTGCATTTTCGCTCATTACTTGGCCATGCAATGTCCATTTGACTTGAAGTTTTCACACAATACCCTGTGGACATATGAGATAACAATAATATACATTGCATCAACCATTCATCACTTTTTGCACATGTCAACAAATTTACTAGATCCCTTTAAAAAGAAATGTACGAATGTAGTGTTCAGATGTTAAATGATCCACTGGATAGTCGTAACCCTGTTGCAAAATCAGTGCAATGAGTTAGTGAATATAGTATAGAACTCCGAACAGCGGTCAGCATAGCCGAAAATGTACCGGATTTTCCGCGTTAGATGTTGGTGAAATGTTATCTAGCCGTCATATTCTGCATAACTATATAAACCTTTGTGAATCATCCAGATACTACTTAACTAATGGTCTGCAAGCAATCGCCAGGATTTTGGGAACATTTTGCTGGATCACATTTGCATGAACTTCTGCTTATCCTTCGTTAGTCCAATCTATGCTGACCTGTGAGAGTAAACGCACAAAAACTTGACAAGGTAACGAGTCCGAGCTAACTGAACTAATGACTATTTAAAGGACTACCTAGTACCTGTCTCGACCTGTGCCATGTTTTAATTGATTTTCCACACCTCTGGAATTGTATCGGCATGATATGATGTGATTTTATGAACTAAAACGTTTTATGATGAGACCAGCTCACTTTGAGTTTGATACGCAATTCATTTGCCAGCAACCTTGATTTTATGCCAGATATTATCATTCTGGTATAATATAAACTCATGTTACGTTTGACTCTATTATATGACCATTATATTTGTTAATCTATGACGAGCACTTCATTCCCTTTCAAACGTTTAAATCAACAGAACTTGAAGAAAACAAAATATCAATTGACAACATCTCCAATATGGAGACCAGGAGACATAAAGCCACTCCTACGAACTCGATACGGCCACAGCAGAGGCAGTAGAAGCGGCGGCCTTTAAAGCATTCGAGAAGTACATGGAAAGCAACGCTTTTGTCAATGCCGTTGAAAAGGCTGTAGAGAGGGCTATTGATAAGCACATAATGAAGTTCAACGAACGCTTGGATCAACTGGAGATTAGCAGCACTCACATAATGGAGGAGATAGAGCGCGTAGATGGAAAGTCGCTGGAACTTGAATCTTCATTGAATACGAAGGGAGCTGAGATCAACCGTTTGAAAGGCGTCATTGAGAAGCAATCAACGTCAATCCACAACCTTACGCTAGCAATGAATGAGGCTGATCAATACTCTCGCCGTAATTGTCTGAAGTTTTACGGCGTGAAAGAGAGCAACACGGAAAATACAGATGACGTCATCTGCCAACTAGCGAGTGAACGACTAGGCGTCAACATAACAGCAGTCGACATAGATCGTTCACATCGCGTCGCTCCGAGGGGGGGAATCGCAAGCGACTCCGGGTCTGCAGACGCCAACCCCAAGAACAAAAAGCCTCGCCGCATCATTGCAAAGTTTTGCACATATCGTGTACGGAGCACTGTCCTAAGTGCACGTAGGAAGCTGAAGGGCACAGGTATGCCCATCGATGAAGCGCTCACGTCCACAAACCAGGACCTCCTGTGGGCTGCAAAAAAGCACCACAAAGTGAACGAGGCGTGGTCCTACGACGGACGGATAATCGTCCTACTCCCAGCCACAAACGGAAAGACAGTAAAACGAACTATCCACAGCAAACAGGACTTGGACAAATTATAGTTTAACGTGTATCATGCTGATACATTCCACTCCTTATTTATCATTTCTATCTTGACGTTTAACTTTGATTTTGTTGTATCTGGGTTTTTTTTGTGTGTGTGTGTGTGTGTGTGTGTTTTTTGTGTTTGTTTTTCTTCTTTAATCATATTTTCAGTTTTGGTTAGCTTTATATGGTTAAATATTTCAATACATTTGATTAAAATGTACATAATTGTATTGCCAACGAATTAAACTCGAATATAGATAATGATTTTAATTTTGTAAATTGTCTCCCCTTTCAAGAAGATTTTAAACGATTATTCTCACCTGTAAATCAATTTGACGCCTCTCTAAATGGCTTTAATTTTGAAAATGATAGTTTTGGATGAAAATGAAGAAGACACGCATTCAAATCCCCCTGTAAAGTATTATTTATCATCTGAATTTAATGAAATTATGGATAATTCAGTGAACCCGAACTTTAGCATAATTAATTTTAATGCCCGGAATATGTTTCGTAACTTTGAAGAAATACATGCCTATCTTACCAATATTCAATATCAATTCTCAGTCATAGGAATATCACAGACATGGATTAATTCCACTTCACATGTTCCGTTTGTAATAGAAGGTTATACATTTGTACATGTCGACCGCCCGTCCAGACGTGGTGGCGGAGTTGGTCTATTTATTCTAAATGAATTGAATTATAAACTTGTCCAGTTCTCTGAACAATGTGAAGGTGTTGATGTTTTGTGTATAGAAATAGATTGTAAATCATTTAAAAATATTGTTGTGGCGATTATTTATCGTCAACCTAAGTCAAAAGTTACTCAGTTTTCTTCTTTCTTTGATAAATTAATGAATTATAATGAAATAAAAAAATAAACGTGCATATCTAATGGGCGACTTGAACATTGATTTGATGAAGAAATACACAAACTCGCAAATATTTGATTTTATTAATACAGTCGCATCATTTGGTTTTTATCCTATAATAAATAGACCAACCCGTGCAACAAATATTGATAATATATATACGAACGTCTTTTGTAGCTCCATTATCTCCGGTATTTTTATAACGGACATAACAGACAATTTACACTTTTCAGACAGGGTAAATAATAGTAAATCTAAGTCATTCTCATTTAGAAAAATCTCTACTGAAAATTGTAATAGGCTGAGTGTTGATCTTGCAAATGCTGATTGGTCTAAAGTATACCAGGATAATGATACTGAAAGGGCCTATGATGTATTTTATGAAAAATGTATTGGTTATTATAATGAACATTTTCCTGTACAAACTAAAAATATAACAAAATGCAAACGAAATAGAAAACCGTGGGTATCTCTCGATATTATAAAACTTATTAAAAAGAAAAAGAAATTGTATTAGAATTAAATGAAAAGATCGATTCAAGTAAACTATGATAAATATAAAAAGCTCCGTAATATGGTCACAACTCGTTTACGCAGAGCAAAAGGGATTATTATTTTAAAAAGTTCGACTCTGTAAAAAATAACTCTAAAAAAACATGGACACTTATTAATGATATTTTAGGAAAGCAAAAGAGTGCTGTAGAAGAAGGAAAATCTTTTTGCCACAATGGTTCTTACTTCAGTAATCCGGCTGAAATTGCGGAAAATTTTAATGAATATTTTGTAAATTGGATCAAATATTGGTAATTGTATTGTAGAAAAGGCTTGGTACGAACAGTCACGTCACGTTCACGTTTACGTCACGTGAACGGTTCTGTACCTTTTGTGAAACAGGTCACCCAAATCTACGAAGTGTAGGGTAAAGTGACCCAACAATTTGTCGTTTTCCATGCCGGTAAAACTCGAAGTGTCGCGTTAACCAAATCGTGACGTGAGCGTTTAATCAAGATTTTTTAAATTGCAAACGCTTGTTACTAAGACTAGACATACACGCACAAAGAGATTTTAAAATGTCGACGAAAATGCCGATACCCCCTAATCAAATCTTTTCAATCATTATGTTTATAATATGTACGTGCATAATTCAGAGTAATCTGAGACGATAATATGCAGTTCTGTCATTTAGGTAATGTACAACCATACCACTTGCATTATTTGTCTTGTTATTGGAGTATTTCTAAAAACGTGTCGTGCGTGGATTTTGGCAAATGTTGATTTCCAGCTGAATTGCTACACGCAGGGGACAATTCAGTTCGCATACGCCTGAAGTTCCCGTGCTCGACGTCTGCGCGTACTGGCGCTGCCCTTAACGGCGTTGTATGTGCATGCCTGTGAAAGTGAGTGAGTGAGTGAGTGAGTGAGTGACTGGCAGCAGTGATCAATGAGTTTAAAAGTAATAAAACAATGATTTGATTAATACTAGTGTTTATTTCTGGTTATTGAATCGAGTCAATCTATAAGTCAGTCATTTAATCTAATAAACAATCAATTAATCAGTCAATCATTATAATGAAACAATCACACCAACCAATCAATATTAAATAAATCAATTAATGTATTTGACATTCGAACTAGGTAGCTACTTGTAGGCAGTGGCGTACCCAGGATTGTTTCAAGGGGTGGGTGTAGGGGGGGGGGGGGAATATTTCGTCAGACAAATTGAAGTAAGCGGGGGGAGTGTGGGTAGGGGGTGTCCGTAGAAAATGACCGCAGCCGAGGACGAGACCAGGACCGGTCACAAATTTCGAGGCCGAGACCAAGACATTTCTTGAATTATGTAAGGGGGTGGGGATGGGGGTAGGGGGTGTCCATCCCCCAGCCCCCAGGCCTGTGTACGCCTATAATTGTATATTACAGTATAGGTAGGACGGGTTCGTTCACGATTAAATTTACCGAGAATTAGTCTCTTCTCAACGACAATTTACATTAATTTGTTTTACGCAAGCGCCAATTTACGTGAGCTTTCATGAATTGCATATAGTATATCTACAAACTGTTGGGTCACGTAACCCAACACTTCGTAGATTTGGGTGACCTGTTTCACAAAAGGTACAGAACCTGAACGTGACACTTCGTAGATTTGGGTGACCTGTTTCACAAAAGGTACAAAACCTTCACGTGACCTGAACGTGAACGTGACGTGACTGTTCGTACCAAGCCGTAGAAAATGAACATACAATGGATACATTTGATGTTTATATGGGCCAACCATCGCCACATATATTATTTTTTAAACCAGCTACAAAAGAAGAAATAATAGATGTTGTAAAGTCAAGTCTTAAATCTGGTAAAAGTTGTGGCTTTGATGAAATTGATTCAATAGTTGTGAAACATATTATACCTTTTATTGTTGAACCACTCCTTTATATTTGTAATTCATCATTACGCACTGGTTGTGTAGCGTCTAAGATGAAGATATGTAAGGTTGTGCCAATTTTTTAAAAGGATGACCCGAGTCTTTTTACAAATTATCGTTCAATTTTACCTTGTTTTTCGAAAATTTTGGAGAAGTTGGTTTTTAATAGACTGTATGATTATTTATTGCAGCATAACATATTATATGATAGTCAGTATGGCTTCCGACACAATTTCTCAACAGACATGGCAGTCATTGAAATTCATGATATAATAGTTAAAGAACTCAATGAAGGTAAAAGTGTTATTAGCGTATATATGGACTTATCCAAGGCCTTTGACTCTCTCTCACACGATATTTTATTACAAAAAATGCAGCATTATGGCATTAAAGGTCTTTCCTTAAAATGGTTTTAATCTTATTTATCACATCGACAACAGTTTACAGTTTATAACTAAAATAATTCGTCTTTTAGTAATAAACACAACAAAAAAAGTAACTCCCCTCCCCCCCCCCCCCCCCCCCCCCCCCCCCCTAAGCAAAATGGCGTAACTTTTTAACGAATTGGGTTTGAGCAACATAACCTGGCAGGAATGTTTCTAAAATTATTGGCTAACGTCTCTGTGAAAATGAATTTGATCCGCCATGCCATGCATGAGTGAGCACACATTAAAGGAAAATGTCACTTTTCAAAAGTCACAAGAGTCAAAAAGTGAAAATTCTGCCTTTGATGTGTGGTCACTCATCCATGACCCTACGGACCAATTTCATTTTCACACATAAGTTAGTCAATAAATGTAGGAACAATCCTGCCGAGTTATTTAGCTCAAAACCTTTTCGTTAAAAAGTTATGTTATTTGATTAAGGGGGACTTATTTTTGTGTTGAGTTTAATTGATCAGTATTGTTGGAATAAACTCAACAAAAAAGTAAGTCTCCTCCTGATTAGAATAACATAACTTTTTAACAAAAATGTTTTGAGCAAAATAACTCGACAGGATTGTTTCTACACTTATTGACTAACTTCTGTGTGAAAATGAAATTGGTCCATCGAGTCATGCATGAGTGAGCACACATCAAAGGAAAGATTAGCACTTTGTGTGCTCACTCATGCGTGACTCAATGGACCAACTTCATTTTCACTCAGAAGTTAGTCACAAAGTGTAGGAACATTCCTGCCGAGTTATTTTGCTAGAAACCTTTTTGTCAAAAAGTAACGCCATTTTGATTAAGGGACTTACTTTTTTTGTTGTGTGTATTACAAAAGCGTGCATGATTCATAAACACAACAAAAAAGTGAGTCCCCTATTCAAAATGGCGTCACTTTTTGACAAACTTGTTTTGAGCATAATAACTCGGCAGGATTGTTCCTATACTTTGTGACTAACTTCTGAGTGAAAATGAAGTTGGTCAATTGAGTCACGCATGAGTGAGCACACAAAGTGCCAATCTTTTCTTTGATGTGTGCTCACTCATGCATGACTCGATGGACCAATTTCATTTTCACACAGAAGTTAGTAAATAAGTGTAGGAACAAACCTGCCGAGTTATTTTGCTCAAAACATTTTTGTTAAAAAGTTATGTTATTCTAATCAAGAGGAGACTTACTTTTTTGTTGAGTTTATTCCAACAATACTGATCAATTGAACTCAACAAAAAAATAAGTCCCCCTTAATCAAATAACATAATTGTTAACGAAAAGGTTTTGAGCAAAATAACTTGGCAGGATTGTTCCTACATTTATTGACTAACTTATGTGTGAAAATGAAATTGGTCCGTCGAGTCATGGATGAGTGACCACACATCAAAGGCAGAATTTTCACCTTTGACTCTTGTGACTTTTGAAAAGTGACATTTTTCATTTATGGTATGCTCACTCATGCACGGCATGGCGGATCAAATTCATTTTCACAGAGACGTTAGCCATTCATTTTAGAAACATTCCTGCCAAGTTATGTTGCTCAAACCCAATTTGTTAAAAAGTTACGCCATTTTGCTTAGGGGGGGAGTTACTTTTTTTGTTGTGTTTATAAACACAGGTGTCCCTCAAAGTTCAATTCTTGGACCATTGCTATTTTTAATTTATATTAATGATATTGTGAATTCTTGTCATGAATGTAATTTTATTTTGTATGCGGATGACACCTCACTCATTGCCTCTCATAACAATATCGAAGCTTTAGTTGAATCTTTGAATATAAATCTTGCTCACATATCCACATGGTTTAGGTGTAATAAGCTCTCTTTAAATACTAGTAAAACCCAATGTGTTCTTTTTAAAAAGGGTGGTGTGCAATTTAATGTTGATGAAATATTGTTGAAAATAGACACAGTTCCTTTGAAATTCTATGATTCTGTTAAGTTTGTAGGTGTAGTATTAAATAGTAGCTTGTCTTGGAAGGATCACATTGATTTAGTACGCTTGAAGATTTCACGATTTATAGGGATTTTGGTTACAGTCCGTTATTCCGAAGGTTCGTTATTCCGAAGGTTCAGTTATTCCGAAGGTTCGTTATTCCGAAGGTTCGTTATTCCGAAGGTTCGTTATTCCGAAGGTTCGTTATTTCGAAGGTTCGTTGATCCGAAAATAAAATAGGGTTCGTTATTTCGAAGGTTCGTTATTCCGAAGGTTCGTTATTCCGAAGGTTCATTAGTCCGAAAATAAAATAGGGTTCGTTAATCCGAAAATTAAATCGGGTTTGTTATAATACTATAGTTTGTGTTTTGTTTATTTAATTTACAGCCTGCATTAAGCATACCCCTCCCCCTTTCCCTCCCTTGGCCAGACCAATCAAACATTTAAGTTTATTTTATCTCTTTATATGAAATTATAGCATTATAACAACCAAAATTCATTTTCGGATTAACGAACCCGATTTCATTTTAGGAATAGCGAACCTTCGGAATAACGAACCTTCGGAATAAAGAACCTTCGGAATAACGAACCTTCGGAATAACGAACCCGATTTCATTTTCGGAATAGCGAACCTTCGGAATAACGAACCTTCGGAATAACGAACCTTCGGAATAATGCAACAAATGTTCGGATTAACGAACCTTATTTCATTTTCGGATTAACGAACACTCAGGTATAGGAAATTTGCGTGTTCGGAATAACGAACCTTCGGAATAACGAACCTTCGGAATAACGAACCGCACCCGGGATTTTAAGTCGATTGAAGTATGAATTACCTTGTTATATAATATTTATTCTCTATAATGCTCATGTTTTGTCACACTTGTCTTATTGTAACTCAATATGGGGTAACACATATTCGAGCCATTTATGTAAATTAATAATGTTACAAAAGAAAGCCATACGCATATGTACGAAGTCCGAGTATACTGCATCTACTTCCAGATTATTTAAATCATTATACTCTTCAATTACAAGATATAAATAAGATCCAAATTGGTTCGTTTATGCAACGTTTTTACTCTCAAACACTCTCCCCTTATTTAATGAATATGTTTGTATATAATATAAATATCCATAATTATAATACAAGATCTGGCATTTATTTTCATCGTAGGACTTATTTAAATGATAAATCAAAATACTCATTACGTCTTGGAACGCCGATGCCTTAACCACTAGGCCACGGGGACCGTGTGATTAGGCCACGGGGACCTTGCAATTATTTATATATTGGAAGAAACCGAAGCTGTATGTATTAGTTCACTTCTCGCTTAATAATATATATATATATATTTATATTTATTTTATTATTATTATTTTTTTAAATTGTGTGTGTTGGTAGACGATGATACAGTATTTTGGTACTCTCTAGTATTTTGTGTTGCAATATATATTTTTAAATTATTTAAGATGTAGGGTCGTACACCTATACAAGCCTTCCCTTTGCTTTCCACGTACGCCTCCTTTCCATTAATTTTTACAATATTTTTTATAAAACTAATGTATTTATTTTGTACCATTCTTGCTAAATGTTGTATAATATGCTATTGTGTTTTATATTTTATGTTGTTGTATTTTTTTATGAATTGGAATAAAAATTTAAAAAAATATCACTTTGCATTTTTGCTCATAACTTGGCCATATAATGTCCATTTAACTTGAAATTTTTACAAAACACATAGTGGAAATATCATATAACAAAAATATACATTGTATCAACCATTCATCCCTTTTTTAACGTCAACAAAGTTTCTAGATCCCTTTAAGCTTATAGCATACAAAAAGTAAAAATATACACAATCCGTGCTGAGATAATTTGTATGAAGAAAATTAATTACTTACAAAGCTTCCAGTTGTGGAAGACCGATGAAGGCTCCCGCTTCTATCTCATCAACACCTTTACCCCATAATGACCTGTCATACAGTCATGCAGATAAAGAAGTAAACACCTGACAATCTTGTTTTGAATAATTATGGTAATGAGGGTCAAAATGTCAATTTTGTATTGTTTTCTATCTCACTATACAGGGTGTCTCAGAAAGAATGCAACACCTACGATCCTTCATTTCATCAACATCATTGACCAAATCTGCCGTCCCAAGGAAAAAGGCAGTATCTACACGATTCAGCATTTTCTAGAAACTGAGATATTGACCCTTTTGTGTTTTTGCCACAGCCGCTCGGAAATAATAAACTTGTGAAGATAACTTCAGTGTGTGATTAAAGGCTAAATAGGGGTCTATTTTTCTTCATACATGAACAATTGAATTTTTCGTTTAATTTTGAGATTTTCATGAAAATGTAGATACTTTGGGAAAATCCCTGGTTCGTAACCGATTTCCCCAAGGAAAAAAGCAGTATCTACATAGAAATTCGGAGGGTGTTGAATTATGCCTTACGTTATGGATAAACCAATCGAAAATGTTTCGGCATATATTCTGTATGTACTATTAACATACTTTAAAGGGGAAAAAGTTTGACTAATTAAAAAGCGCCCTCTCTAGGCGAGTCACACTTTTCTTAAAAAAGGGACTTATTGGCCCATATTTCCGCAATTAAAGGAAATACGAAGCATGAATTGTATTCACTAACCACGCAAAAATGATTGTTTATACATTTGTTATGAAAGTGTATGAGTTAAAGTGAAAACAAAACTTTGTTGATAAAGAGCGCCCTCTCGCATCAAGTCTGAAGTTACTTTAAATATGGAATGATGCATGTTACAGTCTGTGCATTGTGTGAATGTGGCAGAGGTACACGCACTTTCATGCATACTTGAATAGCCTTTGTCACAAACTCTGCGCTTTATAGAAGAATGTTGGTCATATTGCAAAATGCACTTATATGTTAAATTTGCTTCAATGTTTTGTGCTTCACAATTCATATAAGTAATGAAATTTGTTTATACAAGATATAACTATTATAAATGCGCATTATTCATATTGTCTGCTTATAAATAATTTGTTTGTCTTGTGGCGAGACTAGCTGTGTAGATACTGCTTTTTTCCTTGGGGAAAGTGGAGGTTGACTGTAGATACTGCGTTTGAGGGTTGGGAAAAAATGGTGTTCCCAAATTTTTTTCAGAAAACTGAATGTATCACATGAAAGAGCATTGTTTATTGAGTATTTTTCTGCAAAAAAGTGAAAATCAACAAAAATGTCAGATACTGCGTTTTTCCTTGGGAGGGCAGAAATGTCATTGTGTTTTGTTTGATTGGGTAGAACATTCTTTTTCCAACAAGATGATACCATAAGCATTGATTTTGGGGATTTTGGGTAAGGCGTTTGGATCCTAGGGCCATTTTTCTGAGGCAATGCCGTTTCCTAAATTTGCTACTTTTTCGTCTCCGGCGATCCTCTGAACACTGAGACATTCTCGCCCCACGGCCTCCCATAGACAGAAGAACCGCATGACTGCACTCCCTTTGATAAGGAATACAATGTGAGCCATACCGTATGGGGTACTTGATTATGCAACATTGTCTTCTTTATCAAAGGGAGAGCAGTCATGCGTTTCTTTTTCTATGGGAGGCCTTGGGGCGAGAATGTCCAGTGTTCAGAGGATCGCTGGAGACGAAAAAGTAGCAAATTTAGGAAACGACATTGCCTCAGAAAAATGGCCCTAGGATCCAAACGCCTTACCCAAAATCAATGCTTATGGTATCATTTTGTTGGAAAAAGAATGTTCTATCCAATCAAACAAAAAACAATGACATTTGGTCGATGATGTTGATAAAATTAACGATCATAGGTGTTGCATTCTTTCTGAGACACCCTGTATAACCCTACATGATGATGCACTTGAAATTTAGTAGACTTGTAGAGCATGAAAGAGGGTCATTTCATAACAAAAAAAAAAAAATAATAAAAACCTATACGCGCGCTCTCGTATGCTGTAAATGAGTGTCAAAGTTCGTTTTGGCTTAACTTGTATTTCATTGATCAATAATCTAATTGCTATGGGTCTGAAAGTTGATAAAATAGAACAAAATGGATGGAGCATTTCATTAAAAAAATATTAAATCGTGAAAATGCATTCTTCATTATGTAAATTAGATTTTTAAATCAATTAAAATGTTATTTTTTATATTTTTATATAGGACAGGATAAAAAGTCATATTGGCTCAATTTGTATTCCCAGATTCATAATTCATGATGCTTTGAAGTTGAAAAATAACATTTTTGTAGAACATTATTGGAGAAGATTTCACGTATAACAAGATGACGCTATGCGTTCAAGTACGTATATATTCGTCTGAATGACGAATTCAAGCATAGTTCTTTATTAAGTGTTGTGGAGAGCATGGTGTCTTAGCCGCGGTTATTAGAGTGTCCGTCTCATGCATGGTAGGTTCCGGGTTCGAACCCTGACCGGGCTGTACCAAAGACTATACAAAATGATACCTTCTGCCTTTATAGCCGGGCGCTCGGCATTTATAGAATGGAGAAGAACAAGTTAAATACACGGATACCATTATATACACTTCTGTAACTTTCACTACAAAGTAGACGTGTGGCCTAGGGCTAATGAATCGGAGATACCAAATTGACAAGGGAAGGATAATGTATGTAGGATAAACTTGCTATATCTAAGAACTATCTTGACCGCAGTCAATAAATCATGAATAATGTATATGTTTGTTTGGACGGGTGTTTGCGTGTGTGTGTGTGTGTGTGTGTGTGTGTGTGTGTGTGTGTGTGTGTGTGTGTGTGTGTGTGTGTGTGTGTGTGTGTGTGTGTGTGTGTGTGTGTGTGTTGGGGGGGGGGGGGGGGTTCATGTCGGGGAACTCGGCGAGGAGCAATGCTGCCATACAATCTACATGACCTAACTAAACCGTCACTGATAACATGGATAAGGTACTGATCAAGGGAAACATTGTATACAGGTTTTTAATATATCACACTTACAATGCAGTCACTTTAGCTTGGCGGGAGAGAATGACTTCTTGCGGGACAGCCAATCCGAAAAGGTCGCCTTCATTCCTTCTGAATACCTCTAGAAGCAGTTCCACGTCCGGGGCGGCATCAACCCCGACCAAGTATTCAATATTACTGAACAAATCAACAAGCATCCGCCATATCTCGTTCTGCGTCAATAACGACGTTCCACGCTCATGAAAATCCCTGAAAGAAATACGTTTTGCAACATGGTGACTAGAGTAATAATGCATTCCATGTAATATAATTAATTTCGGGCCAGGTTGGGTTTTTATTCGTTAACATATCTTAAACATGTTAAAGGGGTCTAGTAACATTTTCCAAATCCACAAATCTTAGTTGAAGCTTTGGTGGTTTTCTCACCCCATGTTGTATTCGTATTACCAATAGAAACATGAAACGAGTTTTTGTTTTTCGAATTGTCCCGTCGTAAAAACAAAATCTTCAATTGCAATACCACATGTGAATAAGTTCAACTTAGTTGTATATTTTAGACACTCAATTTGTTAATTGAGTGTCTAAAATATAGCTCATTGACAAGAAGATTTCTTAATTTGCCAGATCTAAAATTTCATGTGGGTGCCATATTCGTCCCGGCCCTTCCACATAATATTATATCGTATTGAAAATGGTCATACGATTTACAAATCGCGGGTTTACCGTGTGAAACCGTGATATCACGGAATAATGGCCCAGGCCTGTTTGTCAATGTCATGTCACGCCAACGAGTACTTACATGCATCTAACGGTCGAGATGAGGTCAGTTCGAATTGGTGTCGGTATGCATAACAAACCTTTAAAAAAAAGTGAAACAAAATAATAAGCGAAATAAAGAATCGAGCGAATACAAACTTTGTGAAGAAATCAATTTATGCCTAAGTCTGATTATCGATGTGTCGCTTCGCTTAGCATGATGGCATGGTTACTGCGGTTCCACATCATAGTATATTAAGTTAGTCGAACTTGTCATTGTTCAATTAGCATCTCGATATGTTGATAATACAATAATGGGAGAAGTATATCTATCTTTTTTATTAGCTTAACGGAATAATTTGTTTGTGAGGTAACGAAAAACCGAGTGTAAAATTTGAAAGAGCATCCAATTTTGAAGGCAGAATAAACTTAATTTA
The DNA here is from genome assembly GCA_037951105.1 of Echinarachnius parma. Classification (NCBI taxonomy): domain Eukaryota; kingdom Metazoa; phylum Echinodermata; class Echinoidea; order Clypeasteroida; family Echinarachniidae; genus Echinarachnius; species Echinarachnius parma. The sequence continues at coordinate 19,967 of JBAMJV010003645.1, read as the reverse complement.
ATCAAAATCGGTTCAGAAACGGCTGAAATATCAATAAATATATCCGATCGGAATAAATCTGGGGCCCAGATTTATTCGATGATTTAAAATATATATTTTTTTATGCCTACACTTTTTCAAAAAATTTCAAAAGATGTTTTTAAATAGCTGTTGATGATCTCTCTATCTAATCATTATTTCAACAAAACATCATATGCATACTTTCGTATGAAAAATGGTTGAAACCAATGCTTTTTTAGAGAGCGCCCTCTTGTATTGTAATGGCTCCTTTTTTTAATGATAAAAGGCTTTTTAACTAGTCGTAGTCGTTTGTAATTTTCTATACCTTTCGAGGATGGTGGAGTTTTAACTATTTGTTTGTAGTGTTATTGTGCAGGTTTTGGTTACAAAAGCTCAGCCTTACCACAACTGTACTACCCCTTTAATGGTGTGTCATGTGCGTGTATGGAAACAGAGAAAATGGATCAGTCTACATAGAATTGCATGCCTTTTAAAAAAGAGCAAACATGGGAACTAACGCAACATTGTGGGAGGACATATCGCAAAACTGTTTACATCGGAAAAGGAAACTCGTATGGTAACTATTGGGAGATTCCCACGCATACACACTTTTATTCTTATATTTCTGCATTTAAAGGAAAGGGAAAGTGCAGTGTTTGTCAAACATAATTTTAGTAATTAAAACTCATATGTTATCATTAAAAACCAACAGTTATATAGTTCAATAATGCTGGAATGGTAGTAAAAACGTATTATGTATAATACTGTTATAGTGAATATATTATTCATTGCGGATATGGTATCGGAAAAGATATCGCTAGTGATATTCGTTTGTCTCGCAATGTGGTCAACAAGGAATCTTAAGAGATCACGACGTTTCGTGCGCCGCTGCAACACTTCGTCAGGTGTGATACAAATGTAATGCAAGCAAGGGAATATATACCCCACGGGTAGCGCAGCGCGCTACGCCGTATGAGCGAGAACGCTCCTAATTGGTCAATAACGGACAAGGCCTATTGGTCGGTGCGCACGGGCGCTCGACCAATCAGCGGACCGGTTGGCTGGCTCGCCTGCTCGGCGAGAACAATGGCGTGTTCAACCAATCAGCGGGCCGCTTGCTCGGGCTGGCCTATTTGGCGGAATCAATGGCGTGTCGGTGCCGGATGTTCGGGCAGAATCATGGGCCGCTGTCTCGGCTGGCCTATTAGGCGGAATCAATGGCGTGTCGGTGCGGGCTGTTCGGGCAGATTCATGGCGGCGTATCGTACGCATCCAAAACTCGGGTAAGTCGATCCCGTTGTCTCTATTGAAATTGTTGGGATTCAGGCGGATATTGATAGCTTCCTTTACCCTTCGTGTGTACCAATGCCGTTCTTGGGAAAGGCATTGAACCCCGTCCCAGTCTGGCTGATGCTGGTTGTCCCAAGCATGTTCGGCTACGGCTGAACTGTCAGTATGGCGGAGCCTGACGTCCCTCTTATGCTCAGAGATTCTTTCGGATATCGGTCGGGCAGTCTCACCGATGTAGGACTTATCGCATCCTTTGCAAGGGATGTTGTACACGATGCCGTCCCGTCTGTGTTGAGGAATTGGATCCTTGGGGCGTGTTAGTTGCTGGCGTAGTGTGGTATCTGATCTGAAGACCGTTCGGATCCCATGGCTCTCTAGGCGGCGCCTGAGTTGTTGGGAGACACCATCTATGTACGGCAAGACTGTGAAAGTCTTGTATACCTTCTGATCCTTTGGGTCTGACGTTCTATTCTTGGTGTTGTGTACAAAACGGCGTGGGTAACCGTTGAGGCTCAAGGCACTACGGACACGTGCCCGCTCTTTGCATGGCTGCTGTGGACTAGTCACAATGCGTGATGCTCTGTCAAATAGACATTTGACCAGACCTCTCTTCACCGATATGGGATGGTGAGAGTCAAACGCTATGTACTGGTCTGTGTGGGTAGGCTTCCTGTACACCGAGGTGGAGAGCCTGTGGTTGTCGTGTCTGTGAACCAGCGTGTCTAGAAATGCTATCTTCCCTTCAATTTCCATCTCTGATGTGAACTGGATGGATGGTTGGCGACTATTCATGTGTTTGAGCGAAACTCTCCATGTACAAGTTGGCCACGACGGCATGGAGAGTTTCGAGGAGGAAGCGTTAGAAACATGCCCACTCTCTTGCATTCCCCGGGTTTGGAAGAGATACGTAGATGATACATTCATCATAGTCTCCGGCTCACAAACAGACAACCTGCTCAAACACATGAATAGTCGCCAACCATCCATCCAGTTCACATCAGAGATGGAAAGTGAAGGGAAGATAGCATTTCTAGACACGCTGGTTCACAGACACGACAACCACAGGCTCTCCACCTCGGTGTATAGGAAGCCTACCCACACAGACCAGTACATAGCGTTTGACTCTCACCATCCCATATCGGTGAAGAGAGGTCTGGTCAAATGTCTATTTGACAGAGCATCACGCATTGTGACTAGTCCACAGCAGCCATGCAAAGAGCAGGCACGTGTCCGTAGTGCCTTGAGCCTCAACGGTTACCCACGCCGTTTTGTACACAACACCAAGAATAGAACGTCAGACCCAAAGGATCAGAAGGTATACAAGACTTTCACAGTCTTGCCGTACATAGATGGTGTCTCCCAACAACTCAGGCGCCGCCTAGAGAGCCATGGGATCCGAACGGTCTTCAGATCAGATACCACACTACGCCAGCAACTAACACGCCCCAAGGATCCAATTCCTCAACACAGACGGGACGGCATCGTGTACAACATCCCTTGCAAAGGATGCGATAAGTCCTACATCGGTGAGACTGCCCGACCGATATCCGAAAGAATCTCTGAGCATAAGAGGGACGTCAGGCTCCGCCATACTGACAGCTCAGCCGTAGCCGAACATGCTTGGGACAACCAGCATCAGCCAGACTGGGACGGGGTTCAATGCCTTTCCCAAGAACGGCATTGGTACACACGAAGGGTAAAGGAAGCTATCAATATCCGCCTGAATCCCAACAATTTCAATAGAGACAACGGGATCGACTTACCCGAGTTTTGGATGCGTACGATACGCCGCCATGAATCTGCCCGAACAGCCCGCACCGACACGCCATTGATTCCGCCTAATAGGCCAGCCGAGACAGCGGCCCATGATTCTGCCCGAACATCCGGCACCGACACGCCATTGATTCCGCCAAATAGGCCAGCCCGAGCAAGCGGCCCGCTGATTGGTTGAAAACGCCATTGTTCCCGCCGAGCAGGCGAGCCAGCCAACCGGTCCGCTGATTGGTCGAGCGCCCGTGCGCACCGACCAATAGGCCTTGTCCGTTATTGACCAATTAGGAGCGTTCTCGCTCATACGGCGTAGCGCGCTGCGCTACCCGTGGGGTATATACCGTAGAACACCATCGTCAAGCACCCCCCAATCACCTATATGCATCTTGCTTTTAAAGAGCGCCCGCTCTCTGTCCAAACGGGAAACTTTAATCAAGAATGCAAATAATGGTGAGGAATATTCATGAGGATAATAATGGAGGTGAATCTCATGGAAACGTCTTTAAAAGCAAGATTCGTATAGGTGCTTGGGGGGTGCTTGACGATGGTGTTCTACGGTATTCCCTTGCTTGCATTACATTTGTATCACACCTGACGAAGTGTTGCAGCGGCGCACGAAACGTCGTGATCTCTTAAGATTCCTTGTTGACCACATTGCGAGACAAACGAATATCACTAGCGATATCTTTTCCGATATAATACTGTTTATCAACATGATCAAACAGTTACATTACAAAGCTGTTTTCATAGAAAAAACACACAACAGGTTGCCCTCCAGCCACCTGTTCGTTTCTAACCATTATGTAATAAAAAAACAATGTTAATGTGATGTTTGGTTAAAATATGTATTCAATATAGAGATCATCAAAACACTTTTATAGCCACTTTGGTACATTTTGAAAAATGTGTAGGCTTTATGATTTGTTTAATTAAATCATCAAACAATGTAGGCCCCACATTTATTTCAAACGGATACATATTTATGAATATTTCAGATGTTACTGGACCGACTTTGAGCAAACAAAGTTTATTCTGTCTTTAAAATTGTTTGCTACTATATCAAATTTGACACTTGGATTTGCATTACCTCACAACACAATGCAGTGTATTTCTATATTGTATTTCTGTGGCATTACTTTATTAAAGCGCCCTCTAAACTAAAACTGTATGAATGCGACGTCAAATTGCAGTAGTCCGGTAGCTATGTATTGCGCTGAAAGCTGCGGTATAACGGCAAAACGATTTAGAATCAAACAAGCAAAGCAAGGTTCATTAAGATTTGTTTTCATTTTATTATTTTATTCCTTGTTTTAAATATTGCAAAAGAAAACGCAAATATTTTATTAAAACTTACCATTATACCAAACTACAGAAAAACATATCTGCACTGCTGGGATACATATCGACTCTGAAAATGTAATGATATCAAATGAAAATTCAAGTTTATAATACAATTTAAAAAAAACACAGATTCACATACATACATGATAGTAAATAGCATAAAACAGACATCCGTGAGAATGATATGTGAATGTTCATAGAAAAGGAATAATGGTTTATTTACCTAGTGAAAAAAAGAGTAAATTGATGTCTGATTTTATCCCGATAATTTAGGTGAAGTATCCAAATTCGAATGTTATGGAGGATTTAGTCTCCGACTCCGGATACTTTTGAGTACTGTCGAAAGTTTCTACAGACGCGATGAAATTCACTGATCTCAAATAGCTGCATAAGGTTAGTGAGACATTTTAAATACATGTAACATAACCCATTTCACTCGGATGGGCACAGAGATTGAAGATATAATAAGGAAGGAATACATTCGTTATTGTTTGATTAATACTGTACAGGTTCCAAGTATCAGTGTGTTGAAACATAGTTACCTGAATTTCTCGTGTAGCAATGCCCAACGACACACGTTTCAACTTCCGATGCAGGTAGATCTATAGGTGTAGGTGAAATAAAGAAAATGATAACTTGTGTCAATTACCACCCACATTTGTACGTTAACATTTAAATACATGGATTCTTTCAGTCCAGGCTAGTCCGCTGCCCAGACTGCCTACCAATAATAGCTAGCAGCCTACATGCGCGCTGTGCACTGTCGTGATATCTGATATGGTTACGAGGTGGATTTTTCTGTCTAACTTAAACTGGAACCGGAAGTCAGTCCGGTCGATTCCGTAGCTTTGCCTCTCGCAAACGAAGGAAAATGTTAATTAGCATTGGCACCTAGTCAAACGTGATTGGCTGCGGCATTATGACGTAGCGCGATGATCGCAGCGATCGTATACAAAATGGTTCAGCGCTCGCAACATGCTCGTAAATAATGATTGACGTGCGCTGCGAACCGGTGATTTTTTCCACGCCCATGTTCTAACGAATCGTCTTGACCTTGTTTTTGACAGGGCATGAATCCAGGGTTGCCAACTCTCACGCATTGAGCGTGAGACACACGCATTTTACCCCTTTCTCACGCTCTCACGCTGATCTTTGAAAATCTCACGCCCAGGCCCCTAAAAATGATAACAATTAAAGATTTTAGAGGTTTTCATTTAGTTTACATATTATTTATATGCACTTCCATCAAGTTAAAGTAGTGTTTTCTATGTTACAAATAAAAGAAACGAGCGTGAGATGCGTCTCGTAACTAAGTATACCCAGGGTCATGTAATATTTTGTGAGCGTTTGCAGCACCATGCGCACCCCGGCCGCCACATCTAGCATATCAACGGCGCTCTGAAAGCCGCTGGCCACTGCACTACGGGCGTGATTTTAGCAGCGTTCGGATTATGTCAGGCCAGGCCCACCCCTGCAATTAAGTCAAGGGGCTTACTGTATATCGCCAATTTCGGTTAGTGGTAGATTTGTGTCATGTTTGTGTAAATATTATTATGTTTGAACTCGAAACATCTGATGAGAGCATAGACATTTTATTCTTTGTTTTTTTCAAATCATGACATATGTTAACTCAGATTCGAAATTTCCTTCACAGGTATGACATGACGTGCACCAAATTGCACCATTTCAAGTATATAAATGCAAAATATTCCTTACCATGGGAGGGGGATACACCCTCCCCCTCTGGCTCTGCCCCAGTCCTTGGTCGCTTCGCTCCCTCGCGACTCATTCTTGGCTGTATGTTGTTGGATCATACATAATGTGGCATATGATTTATGTTGGAACTATGTATGACACTAAATACAATACTATTTGTGTGTGCGTATGTGTGTTGGTGTGCATATTTATTAGTGTGTCAATTATTTGTTTTCTTCGTGAAAAATATATTAAACATTTCTGGTTGATCAAATCATAACACGCTTACCCAGATACAGTTAATCTTAAAGGTATATATCAGTTTTGGAAACGCCCCCCTCTCAAAAAATGAAATGGAAGCTGTTATTACCAATCATGTGAAAGAATATGTCTTGACTAATACGTGATGATACAAATTTTGCCTGGAAACCGCCTACTAATTGATTTATTTGGTAAATTATCATATCGATCCGGCCTGGATAGATATCGCGCCGGTTGATATACAGCCACGGGCGATGCGTGTAAATCCTATGGCAAATGCGCACATGGTAATTCGCCCAAGCAAATCGCTCGAACGAGCGTACGAATGTGGCCAGCGCAGACGGGCCAAGCTGACGGTGAATTTAGGCTCAATGTCAGCGGCTTTCATAAACGTTTTTACTGATTTTTCTGCATTTGACGATAGTACGGTTCAGATTTGTCCACACACGCTCCTGTTTATGTTATTTCAATAATACTAATCAATTAGTTTGACCAATAAAGCTATTTCCCACTACTGGCCTTTCCCTTTAAGCCCGAATTTCCTATCTAGGTATGCACCATATTGCACAATTTCAAGTCCAAAAGTGCAAAAGCTCCTTACCGTGGGAGGGGTACACCCTCCCCCCGCTCAGTCGCTTCGATCCCTCGGTCTTGGTCGCTTCGCTTCCTCGCAATGTCTCACTCTCACCTCTGGCTCAAAGTTGGCAACCCTGTGAATCACTGATTGGTATATAGCGCGCGTTGATGTGGTCTCAGTACACTGCGGTTAGTGTGTAAGTCTATGGTGCATGCACCCAAATTAAAAACAGGTAAAGAATCTTGACTAGTTCCAGGCCTGCATTCTAACATAAAGTGCACCCTAAACTCACCATGCTACTATATCATCATCATCATCATCATTCACGCACGAAGTGCGTATGCACATGGCGCCCTAGAACGCCACACAACCTTCCTCCATTTGTCTCTGTCCTGCGCCAGCTGAATGGCGCCCTCCACTGTCAGTCCCAGAGTGCCCAGATCCCTTTCAAGCACTGAGATCCAAGTTACTGCCTGGCCTCCTCTCAACTTTTTCACTTTTCTGGAGGCTAGTATGGTATGAAGATCTGTCTTGGAACAAGGGCCGAATGCAAACCAGAAGCAATATGCTTGTGCTAGCCTTTGGCTTGAATTAGTTGCATAAACACAATCAACTGAAAACATTATATTTGAGCCCGTTTCTTCCTTTACCCATAATTAGAAAGGAAAACGAAATAAATATTAAATCGTTTTAATTGAACAATGATAAGGAAAATAGTACTAATCTTGCTTTCGTGTACTTGCCATTTGTATCGTCAAAGTTGCACTGGTTACAGCTCCGCGGGCAAGTCGATATTGCGAGACCGGGTAGAGATTCACATGCGCCACCACTCGCCCATGCTTGGCACTCATCACTATAATCGATATCTTTACAATCTAGACAAAATAAATGGGGGAAATTATCAAATGAAGAAGTTAAAGTCATACCTGTAAAGTGTCCAAATCCACGAAAATTACTTGGAGCTTCCTCGTTTCTCTTCTACCGTGTTGTTTAGCTTATGGTAAGAGAAGAATAAAATAGGGTTTGATTTTTTCAAATGTCCCTTTAGTATGAAGATAATTGTCATTGAAAATCATTATTTGAAAAGCGTTGATTAACGCTATTGAAAAAAAGTACAATTGTTCTAGCTAAATACGTCCGAGCCAGCACGCGTGGGAAACATTCCAGACGCTACTGAACTTTGATCCAACGTGCGCAAATTCCATGAATTCTGTACAGTCTAAACATACACGAGTGCGGATATCGTCAACGGCTGATTAGTACTGCTACAATTCCATGACAAGCCATCAGTATTCGGTGATAAAATATGAACTCAATATTCTTTTTTTTTTCACTAAGTAAAGAGTGTTCGTTTTCATTCAAACTTTCACAAATCTTTCAACTGTATTTTACAATGATATTGATGTAGGATTGAAGTCTCAAATGTCATTTTGTGCAATATCTGACACTTTAAACCATTTTGCACCTGCAAACCTTTTGTCTCGTTGCTATTCGCCACCGGAGATATTCTAATTGTTTCCTTTCATTATCAAGTCAATCCCTTGAGTTTTGCTTATAGGCGTCAGGACAAAGGGCCGCTAGCCATTTCAGTCATAGTACAACCGGTCACCAGCAATACATTGTCCAGGATGATCCAGGACGCAATTTGGCTGATGACCGACTATTCTATGACTGAATTTCAAAGGGCCCATTGTCCTGATGCCTATAAGCAGAACTCAAGGGATTGACTGGATTATGAAAGGAAATAATTATAATATCTCCGGTGGCGAATAGCAACAAGACAATAGTATGCAGGTGCAAAATGGTTTAACTGGTTAATACCGGTAGTCTTTTTTATTTTTTAGGCCGGGCTCAAGTTGAGGCACTGATGAGAATTCGGGCCATTGAGATTAAATCCAAGATACATCCAAGATCAACATAACTGAGTCCATCACCCCTACAATTGAATGGTAGATTGACACGTGTGGCATTGAGAACGTCAAATTCAGGTTAAACTATCAGCATTTAGGATTCAAAGTATCACGAATTGACACACAAGCTAATAATCGGATTTCTTTTGAAATAAGTATCTGTTAATCAGGGGTCACGGGCTATTCGAGTTTTGCTACACATCGCTGTCCATATGCGTGACCGCGACAATCATCCAACTCTAAATGTGTGCATGTATGTAGGGGCAAGGAGCGTGAATAACAAGGCGCCTACTATTCTTTGACTTCTATTCCATTCAATCCTATTCTATTCTTTGTATTTTGATAAATGTCTGGATTAAGAATTGTATGCCAATGGATGTTTTACACAAAGAATTTCTGATTTTGGACCAATAAAATGAAATTGAAATTGAAATTGAAATTGAAAAATGCACTTGTTACACAACACACTAGTCAATGAAAGGTACAAACGTTGGGACTTACATAGACACCTAATACCGGCATCCTCCGAATGGGTGCAGTTATGCACCTCTGGGCCCGTACTGGAACACTCCAGGAGGCTCGATTCATTGCCCTCACAGCGGACGTCGCTCATCAGGATAGTGCCCAAACCCTGCCCGAATTCCGCCGATGATGTCTCGTGGATTGCTCCGTCGAAACCCAACATTCTGCAGGCCACATTGGCGTCCGTTTTGTCCCATCCATGGTCACAGACGGTCGCCCATTCTCCGTCTTGAAGCAGCTCCACTCTTCCTTCGCCCAACGACAGTCCCCCGACCAGTCGCATACGAATGTCTGTGTTTGAAATAGTATTAAATTTAAATTAATTAAATTAAATTTAAATAAATATTAAATTAATTTTCCAAACACTAATGATGTCACTGGATTATTAATATCAAGCATCATATAATAATACTGTTTCTTGGTTACATCTATTGATGGGTAAAGTGTCCCGTCTATCTTAATTGTGGGGTAAGCCCCAAGGAGTTTAACTGAAACCCGGAAATTTTCTCGTAAACAAAATCTTTTCCATTGATTTGGCATGTACTTATACATATCCAACAATATAAAATATTCTGTAAATAACAACCCTCTTTCTTTAGCATCCTTCCAGCGTAGTGGTCTCCCAACCTCATCAAGCATATCCACTACTTTCACAAAACCTTTATTTCTTATCTGAGGATAAAATACTGATTTTTTATCAAACAAAATACACTTATTGTTCCACAAAATTTGCTTTGCAATATCTTCCTTGGTAAACAGATTCTAAGTTTTTAAAACATCTATATACCAAGGTTGAATATAAATTTTCAAACAGTTAGTGTCTACATTGCTATAAAAAATCAGCTCACCTCCAACCACATCCAATAAATCACAAAGTACATATTTCCAATCTCTAGAGTCGGAAGTAAAACACCTAGTCATCCACTTAACCTTTTGAACTTGGATCAATGACTTAAGACAAATCATCTTGAGGCCACCCTCTTCCTGACTTTTCACCATCACTTGACGTTTAATCCTATCTGGCCCATTCCAAATAAATGTGTACACAGTCTTAATTACTCCTTGTAAAAAAATGTCTGGGACCTGAACCATACTGGCTATATATATTACTTGTGATAATGCAAAAGTTCTCACAATTTGAATTTTACCATACAAAGACAGCTGTCGAGTTCCCCACCTATTTAACTGACCTCTTATTTTCACAAGAATCTTTACTAACTGGAATCTCAAAATCTCAGGTGAGTATAAAATATCTATTCCTAATATAGTTAAAGATTTCACTGATTGAAACTGACCAATGCAATCCACCCTTTGCGTTGTGAGCCTAACCACATAGCCTGTGTTTCCATAACATTGCTAGACATAGAGGAAACCTGTTCAAATGTTTTTAATGTCTCCATTACCAAATCCACTGAATTAAATGAAAACAAACACAGGGTAATATCGTCTGCATACATAGACAGCTTAACCTCTCTATTATCTTTAAGTTTAATACCCTCAATACCCATATGATTCCTAATCTTAATTGCCAGAGTTTCAATGGCCATTAGAAATAAATATGGGGACAGAGGATCAGTATCTAACAAGACCTGTAATCTCAATAAACTTTTTTCAATTCTATCCTTATCTTCTTTAAATTTCATATTCTTAATATTACTATATTTTCTTGAGAAACTTCTAATATTATATTTCAAATACTCCCACTTCATCAATATATCACTAAAGTGAGATGCTTCAGTAATCCATTCTTTTAAATTTTGTGACATTTGTGAACAGAAAACCTCATCATCACAGAAACTATTATTAAATTTCCAATTGAATGCATTATTTTTCTGTAGCTCTACCGCCTTCAACTCTAACCAAATTGCTGAATGATCAGTGCCTATCCCTGGTACTATATCAATATTATGAACATAGTCCTGCAATACATCTGAAACAAACCATATATATGTTCGACTCTGAATAAATGGCTGAGGTTGTTCCAAGTAAATCTTTGTTTCAAGGGATTACGTAACCTCCAAATATCAATAATATCAAACTCAGATTGCAAACGTTGCATCAAATTGCCTACAACTCTTGACGAATGAGGATTTCCCCCGTGTCTATCCAAATACTACTTAATGAATGCTTCCTAAATAAATTACACTCGCTTTTCCATTGAATTCCAGAGAAGCATAATGGTCCCCTGGCATTACCAGTGCTTTGCCACATCAACAAACTCCATGCGCCCACATGTGCATATCCCCACCAGTTCAGTACAAAAAACATAATACCTCCACACCAAAACTTGCATAGTAAAAAAAGTAAACTTAAGATTGGCTGCTTCGCCATTCTAGATCAATCTTATATTTAAAAACCGTTACTTTGGACCTATTCACCTATAGGATCCCGCCACTTTGACACTCAGGTGTACCTTCTTCATCACCTATAATCAAAACCCTAATTTAGCATAATAGCCTTATACTACAGTATTCCTTTGCCATCTATAATTTAAACTGTGTACCATAAAATAAATCGATCAATCTTTCCAGATCTAATCTAATTAATAACTAGACTTTTAATTCGTCACTTAGACGAATTAAGGTGATACCTACTGAAATTATGTAATATGATGATGTCATAAAATCTAAATGGCTAAAGTTTTATATGAAATCTTATCTACAACTCGTGTTCTTTCTGAATATGAAATAACAATAGGATGTATATACGTTTAAAGAAGTCAATATAAAAGGCCATGTTTTTACCATATTTTTAAAATTTGAGCGCTAGCATGTATCTTTATCTTTGAAGCGCTCGCATTCCCCCATAATGCATCTAAAATTATTGAAATTAGATGAAAGTGTTGAGGGGGTATCAGAGTCCAGAGTAATGAAAAAATAAATAATATCTGTAATCCGCGCGCACTGGACAGTACGACACGCGTACGTAAAGCGTAACATTTGATTTGAACTGTTTAAACTAATTTATATCTTTTGTCACAATATTTCAAATTTTTAAAAATTGATTTACTTATTGAAAACATGATTAAAAAGAACTGGACTCAATGAACTTGCACGATTACTTATTGACGATAAGTCTTATTGTCTAATTATTAAACTCCCTAAGGCATTGACGTCGCCTGTATCTAAACGATGTATTAATGACTCGAAATTCCCCAGTTATACATCAAAGCAGTGCGTTTGGTAAATCATATGTGAACTTCTTCTTTCAGCTTAAGGGGATATATAAAGGTTTAAGATTGTCCTCATCCAGACATTTTAATTAGAACTCTAGTGGTTCTCTTATAGAGTGTCTTTAGTGTTTTTGTATTACCAATTAAAGCATGGAACAGGTTTTTTTTTCGAGTGTCCCATTCGTTACAAAGACTAGAGGACCCGTGCAAATTGCACGTACCATAGAATCAAATGTTCAGTTACACGGGTCTGAACAATTTCTGAACCTGTTTTTATACTACTAATTATGAAAATCAAATAAAGTTTCGGAAATAATATCGCTAGTGATATTCGTTTGTCTCGCAATGTATGGTCAACTAGGAATCTAAAAGATCATGACGTTTCGTGTGCCGCTGCAACACTTTGTCAAATGATATAATCTAATCGGTATTTATGCTCTACCGTGGCTCCCAACACAGAATCTCACATAAGCGAGCACGCTCCCGATAGGTCAAAAACGGGCCGCGTCGATTGGCCGGTGCACACGGGCACTCAACCAATGAACGGGACACTGGTTCGGTCCGCCTACCGAACCAGCGTACGATACGTCGCCATGACACTCCCCCCACCATCCGGCCCCCCACCGGTTGATTCGAACCCACGGTCAAGCCACCTTCTTGCTACAACGCTCATATCTACGTATCAATTTCAGGGCAGGGCGCCCGTATGTTCAATCAATAATAGTAAATATAGTATCCATTGCGGATATAGTATCGGAAATAATATCGCTAGTGATATTCGTTTGTCTCGCAATGTATGGTCAACTAGGAATCTAAAAGATCATGACGTTTCGTGTGCCGCTGCAACACTTTGTCAAATGATATAATCTAATGTAGACAATCGGTATTTATGCTCTACCGTGGCTCCCAACACAGAATCACACATAAGCGAGCACGCTCCCGATAGGTCAAAAACCGGCCGCGTCGATTGGCCGGTGCACACGGGCACTCAACCAATGAACGGGACACTGGTTCGGTCCGCCTACCGAACCAGCGTACGATACGTCGCCATGACACTCCCCCCCCCCCCCCCCCCCCCCACCATCCGGCCCCCCATCGGTTGATTCGAACCCACGGTCAAGCCACCTTCTTGCTACAACGCTCATATCTACGTATCAATTTCAGGGCAGGGCGCCCGTATGTTCAATCAATAATAGTAAATATAGTATCCATTGCGGATATAGTATCGGAAATAATATCGCTAGTGATATTCGTTTGTCTCGCAATGTATGGTCAACTAGGAATCTAAAAGATCATGACGTTTCGTGTGCCGCTGCAACACTTTGTCAAATGATATAATCTAATGTAGACAATCGGTATTTATGCTCTACCGTGGCTCCCAACACAGAATCACACATAAGCGAGCACGCTCCCGATAGGTCAAAAACGGGCCGCGTCGATTGGCCGGTGCACAGGGGCACTCAACCAATGAACGGGACACTGGTTCGGTCCGCCTACCGAACCAGCGTACGATACGTCGCCATGACACTCCCCCCACCATCCGGCCCCCCACCGGTTGATTCGAACCCACGGTCAAGCCACCTTCTTGCTACAACGCTCATATCTACGTATCAATTTCAGGGCAGGGCGCCCGTATGTTCAATCAATAATAGTAAATATATTATCCATTGCGGATATAGTATCGGAAATAATATCGCTAGTGATAATTCGTTTGTCTCGCAATGTATGGTCAACTAGGAATCTAAAAGATCATGACGTTTCGTGTGCCGCTACAATACTTTGTCAAATGATATAATCTAATGTAGACGACCGGTATTTAGTCTACCGCGGCTCCCAACACAGAATCTCACATAAGCGAGCATTTTTTTTACCAAAAATGTAACTAATTTCACCATGTTGCAATACTTATGGCACGGGAGGGTACACACACACAAACACACAAACAAACACGCACACGAACAATCACAAACACACATACAAACAAACACACGCACATACACATACATTTATACATACATTTATACATACACGCACACACGGATGCACACAGGTACACATACATGCACGCAGACACACACACAGGCACATACATACACGCACACATGCATGCACAGATGTACGGACACAGGCACATACATATATGCATACACGTACGGACACAGGTACACGTACACTTACAGACACAGCACACATACATACATGCACACATACACAAACGTGCACGCACGCGCTCACACACACGCTCACACACACACACGCGCTCACGAACACACACACACACACACACACACACACACACACACACACACACACACACACGCACACACACACACACACACACACACACACATACATACACGCACACACTAACATACTAACATAACGATCCGGACATTGCATGCACCGACTTTCACAATACACCGTACATGAATACGTTACAGACTGCATGTGTACATCATATAGTTGACAAATTGCAATACAGAAAGAAGAAAAAAGAATGGCTATTCTCTCATTGGTTAGTTTCTGTCATGTGATATCCCATGATGCAATATTCAAGTCTGCCATTTTAATTTTGGAGGGAATGCAGTGCACACAGCATGCTTGTTACTCATCAATTTGGTTGAAATTGGAAGTTTTTGGTGAGATATATGGTGTTTTTTAAATAATATTCATTGCATGCATGCATCAGCCATCACTAAATACTGTTCATTTACTGAAATGTCTTTCCCTAATCGATACTAATTATCTAATTATTTGCTAGTCACTGAAATTCATACCATATGCTGTCCCATCTATTCAATTTTGTGTGTGTGCTCGCATTTTTTTGGATAAGTTGTCAGACACTCTTCTGCTATGCATGTGCACTGAAAATTAAGGGATATCATTTTGATTTCCTTTCCAATCATCATCTGGCTTATTTTGTTGAAACCTCTAATTCGGAAAAACAAATATATAACTCATCAAATTTTGAATAAATCAATAATTATTTGTTGGCTATTTGGGGCTACGTAATTATACTCAGCGTTTTTGGTGAAATTTGAAGTTTTTGGTGAGATAATGGTGCTTTTTAATAATTTGAAAGCATGCAATCACTAATTATGGTTCATTACTAATTTTCTGAAATGTCTTTCCCTTATCAATACTAACTATCAAATGACTAGATTAAAGGGACAGTCCCTCTTTTACAAAAACGTCTGAACAGTTTCCAGTTGAAGGATGCCCTGGTTAAAATGAAATTAAAAAATATATATATTTGTTCCCTATTTTTTACTATTTAAAACCTATAATAATAATAATAATAATAATAATAATAATTATACATTTATATCGCGCGCACATCTGTCCGTTCGGACACTCGTGGCGCACATTTCAACATTACAAAATGATAACAAAAAACATAGTCATAAAATAGTAATCTTAAGCATAAAAAGTAATCACATATATAACTCCGGGCATATTTAAGGTAATTTCATCAGGTAGGTTTTCAGACATGATTTAAAGGTATTGATTGTTTGAGATTGACGAAGATCTTGGGGAAGCTGATTCCATAGATGTGGTGCAGCAACCCGCAACGATCTGTCCCCCCACGACCTCCTAGATCTTCCTTCCAAGAGCTGGACTGTAGAGGTGGATCGAAGTCTTGTTCGGCCTGGCACGCGCACTTGAAGAAGTTCGGAGATGTAGAGAGGGGCCTGGTTATGCATGGATTTGTAAGTTAGAGTGAGGAGTTTGAAAATGACTCTTTTCTTGACGGGTAACCAGTGAAGATCCTTTAGAATGGGAGTGATGTGTGCTGAGCGTGGTGTGTGGGAGATGAGACGTGCGGCTGCGTTCTGGATTTTCTGCAATTTGTAGATTTGACACTGTGGTAACCCGGACATTACTGCATTGTACATATCTAGGCGAGAGGTGATGAATGCATGAATGATACTTTTCAGTGCATGTGGGTTGAGATATTTTGTGATTTTCCGGATGTTACGTAGATGAAATATGGATGATTTGATGCAGTTAGTGGCTACTTTGAGGAGCTGAGCACTATTTAAATCCTATTTTCCCGAAAAAATAGGGAAAAAATAGCATACTAATTCCTATTTTTTCCCTATTTGTATGGGTTCGATTACAAACATGCTATTTTTTAACTATTTTTTTAATGTCATGATTTATCTGCTATTTTATCCCTATTTTTCCCCTATTTAAAAAAATATTTTCTAGTACTTTGTGATTTTTACATAAACTTGTTCCTATTTTTTCCCTATTTATTTTGACTCTAAATTTGTACAACTATTGTTTTACTATTTTCTTTGACTTGGTGATTTTTGAGTGAATTGAAACAATTTTTTCCCTATTTATTTGGACTTGATTATTTTTACAACTATTTTTTTAACTATTTTTATATGACTTAGTGATTTTCCAGTAATTGAAACTATTTTTATCCTATTTATTTTGACTATTTGATTGCTGTCATTTTTAAGACTATTTTTTTTACTATTTTCTATGACTTAGTGATTTCCGAGTAAATTCAACTATTTTTTCGCTATTTCTTTTGACTTCAAATCCTGACAATATCAAAACTATTTGGGGGGGTATTTTCTTTGACTTAATACTTTTCTAGTCAATATAATAATTATTCGTATTTCTTTGGACTTAAATCCTGACAATAAACTATTTTTTTACTATTTTCTATGACTTTATCATTTTCAAGTAAATTTGTAATAATTTTTCCCTCTTTCTTTTATTTAAATTCTAATCGATTGCTTTTTTTCTATGTCACGCTGTATATTTTCAAGTAAATTGACCATTTTCCAATATATAGGTGCACGCATATCAGTTATCTTGGAAAAAAGTTTTGTTGCATGTTTTTTTATAAACTATCTCACCTAATCAACAGTGACCATAGTGATATAACATTTAATCGGTATAGTCGAATAATTAACTTGTATTTTAACATTTCATGCATGCATGTATAGTTGAAAAATTATAACAATGTCCCACCTACTAGATTTCATGTTACTAATTGGCCATACCCTAATTCACTTAAAATTTAATGTTTTACAATACATGAATCAATATAGCTAAATAGACTTTAATCCTTGTGAATACACTATAAAATTGATATCAATTCATAACTTAATTATATTTTTGGAAAATTAATACAATTTCTGCACGTCTATTTTCAACTATTTACTCCCTATTTTTTCACTGTTTTCCCCGCTATCTGTTCACTATTGTTTTTTCCTATTTTTCACTATTTTGTTACAATTTTCATGCTGAATGTAGGATTTTCTTCAGAATTTTTTTTTTTTCAGAATGTAGTAGTTTTGTCACTGTTTTTCTCCCTATTTTTCACTATTTTTAAACTTTTTTTAATCAGAATGTAGAAATTTTTTCACTATTTTTTTCCTATTTTTTGTTCCAAATCTTCCTATTTAAAATATATTTTTTTTAATGAAAAAAATAGGGAAAAAATAAATTTCTAGGGATATTTTTTCCTATTTTTTCCTGGGTGGGGATGAATGAAACACACACAAAAAAAATCAGATCGAACAGCCCTATAATTTGGATTCTACGAATGAAAATCGAATGCGTCCCTCCATTAGACTATATATCGGTCAATAAAAGAGTTTAACTGATTTAGCATTCTTGTAAAGGTATTGTGAAGCCGACATTTGTAAAGGTATGTCACGGAAAAAAAATCTCAAAAATGATGAATATGTAATTACATGTAGTCAGTTTGGTTCTAGGACTACTACCCCCTGGACAACCACCCCCCCGGACGATTACCCCCCGGACAACTACCCCCCTAGGACAATTACCCCCCGGACAACTACCACCCGGACAATTCCCCCCCCTAGGACAATTACCCCCAAGACAATTACCCCCCAAGACAACTACCCCCCCAAGACAATTACCCCCCGAGACAATTACCCCCCAAGACAATTACCCCCCAAGACAATTACCCCCCAAGACAACTACCCCCCAAGACAACTACCCCCCGGACAATTACCCCCCGGACAACTACCCCCCGGACAACTACCCCCCGGACAACTACCCCCCGGACAATTACCCCCCGGACAACTACCCCCCGGACAATTACCCCCCGGACAACTACCCCCCGGACAACTACCCCCCGGAATATTACCCCCCAAGACAACTACCCCCCGGATAATTACCCCCCGGCATGACTACCCCCCAGACAATCACCCCCGGTCGATAACCCCCGGACATCTACCACCCTGGAATATCCCGCCTAAGACAATTACCCCCCCCCCCCCCCCCTCCCCGCAAAGACAATTACCCCCAAGACAACCACTCCAAGACAAAATATGTGACCGCTGGTGGTGGGGTTTGGACTTTTGGGGTGCGGTATATTAAAAACGGGACCAAGACAACTGGTTTAGTCGTGTAAGTGTGTGTGTGGGGGGGGGGGGGGGGGGGAGTGGTGGGCGAGGGTGGGGGTGGGGGGGGGGGGATCCGTTGCAGATTTAGACCACTGTTTTAGTTTTGTAAGCAGTGAGTTGGGGTCATGATGTCCAATGGGCCGATCGCTGCCCGAGACCGAGAACAATAAAAAGTGGACCTTTCTGAATGGGGGGGGGGGGGGGGGGGGGGGATGTACGCACCCAACGCACCCCATGCTTCGGCACTGCCAATACACGAATATACTGCAGACATCGTACAATATCACAATCCGAAATGTAGGTACAACGATTGTGCGGCATCCGGTGCATTTGTGACCTAGGCGTATCACATGTTCTATATGTTTTTCGGTCAACTTCGTAAGCTAATTCGTTTCAATAAGCGTGTCATTCAATTATACAAAATTGAGCTGAAGGCTTGTAATGTTGGTTCAAAATTGTATTATGTTCATACGATTTAGCTCTTCGATCAAGTGATTTACCACTTTTAGCATTCAATTAAAAAAACACACGCTATTTGCATTTATTGTGTTTGCAAAATCAAATTGATATTATCACGTTCGATTCCCAGTTTCCCACGACACTACTTAACGGTAACCGCAACCGCGCGATTACCAGGAATGAGTTATATTTATCCGCCATGTGGCATAATGTATGTTTTTATTCAATAAAACTCAGGTGCAAGTTATACTCAGAATGAAGTAGACGTGAGTTTTACTTCTCTCCTGATCGACATTATACAGGTACATACAAGTATTCAATTGCGCCAACGGATTTTCCGGAGGGCGGTATTACGTAATCACGAATTTACTTAAATCGAAATATGTTTTAAATCGAATGCAAACAAATTGTTTCTGAATAATCAATGTATGAATTCTAATGCTAAAAAGCGATTTGAAATGCTAAATACAACTGCGGTAACAACATTGGCAAAATTGAATGCACACAATGCACCCGGGGGGGGGGGGGGGGGGGGCATGCCTCCCGCACCCCCCTCCCCCCCCCCCCCCCCC
>JBAMJV010003644.1:0-47435 GCA_037951105.1 Echinarachnius parma | reverse complement strand
CACGCACACACACACACGCACACACAAAGAAACAATCAGAGTAAAACGTTATTTATTTCTGTCAGAATCTATATTTTGATAACTAATGCGAAATTGTGTGACAATTACAATGCAAATGGCACCACCACAATGACAATCCTTATCTGAAGGAAATCGACATTCATTTGTTAGATAATCAGATAAATGGATTAAAATACACACGACTATCTCTACGGGAGGCGAGGGTAGCTACAACTGTTATAATTTAGATCATGGATTACTATACATACAATATATACATTGCCCTAATAATTCACATCCATCTATACTAAAAAATATATATTATTTATTTATTTTCCGGTTTCGTTTTATTTCATAACGAATACACAGTTTCATATTTTGTGAAAATATGAAAAAATACACCTTCATCAACCCTAACCACCAACCACTAACATCATTATCATCATCATCAATATCATCATCATCATCATCATCATCATCATCATCATCATCATCATCATCATCGTCATCGTCATCGGCATCGTCGGCGTCGTCGGCGTCGTCGACGTCGTCGAGGTCGGCGTTATCGTCGTCATCGTCAGCATCGTCGTCATCGTCGTCATCGTCATCATCCTCTTCAATGTCTTCATCGTCATCATCATCATCATCGTCATCATAGTCATCATCTTCATCACTATCACAATCATTATCATCATCATAGTCATCATCGTCATCATCATCACCATCACCATCATCATCATCATCATCGTCAGCATCGTCATCATAACCATCATCCACATCGTCATCACCATCCACATTGTCATCACCATCACCATCACCATCACCATCACCATCACCATCACCATCACCATCACCATCACCATCACCATCACCATCACCATCACCATCACCATCACCATCACCATCACCATCACAACCACCATCACCATCGCCATACATAGTCTTTGCACTTACAAAACGCCGCACTTTTCTTGTGTAAAATTAAACAACATTCGAAGGAAACGAACTAATTATAGAAATTGAGAAAGAGAGGACAAAATAGAGAGAGACCTTGGGCAGGGTGGGAAACAGGACATTCATGTTCAGAGAGAGTCATCATGGCCACAGTCAATGAACTTATGAACGTTCACTCTTCTTCTTTTTTCTTTTTTTTCATGCCTCCTTCAATATATATTCCCAGTCCGATCGTCCTTAAATGGATAGTTGAGTTTTGGTATAGAGGGCGCTACAAAAAATACTTTTGTCGTGAGATAATGAAAAACTGAGTGTCAAATTCGAAAGAGCATACAATTTTTAATGACAGAATAAACTTTATTTGATCAAATTTGGTTCAGAAATGGCTGAAATATCAATAAACATAACCATTTGTAATAATTGTGGGGCACCACAATAATTCGATAATTAACATTTTTTTTTTTTTAATGCATCCTCTTTTCAAAACTTAACAAAAGAGGTTTTTAAATAGTTGTTGATTATCTCTCTATCTATCACTATTTCAACAAAACATCACATGAACAATATTTTATTTAAAATGGTTGAAACCGATGAGTGGGGCTCTTTTTGAATGATAACAGGCTTTTTACTTAGTCATTTGGAATGTTGTATTCCTTTCGAGCATGGTGGAGTTTAACTATAAGTTTGTAATGTAATTGTGCAGGTTTTAGTTACTAAACTTCATTTTGACTAAAATGTACTCTCTTTACAAGAACTCTATCCCTAAACTATCCATTTAACGTATTCCTCTCCGAAGCATTATGGTCTTCCACGCATTAATCATTATGGAGATTTCGGCATTTCGGAGACAACGGATTAATTATGGCACGAACGTTTCTGTGTCAAATTTTCCCCGAGAAGATTATTCCTGACAGACTGGCGCACTAAACTCAGCACCCCATGTGCGGAAAAGATCATATCCTAGGATTTACGCTAATGTGAAGTCAAATCGTGCGTTGTTACAGTATAAGAAGAAAAAAGGTTATAAAAGGTCGTATTACTGGTTAGATATGGTTTGAGAGCAATATACAGTGCAGCAAAACAATATTGGGACACCATGAAAAAAGGGAAACTAACTATTTGATAATTTTTCAAAAATGGTCTTATATTTTATCTTGATTTCAACGATGCAGCATCTAATAAACACATACAATGAATTTTAGGCAGCTTTTTACCAAACATTTTCTTCAAAATTTGTTCTAGCATCATTTAAATTAAAGTGATTGTTTCAAGGTGTCTAAATAATTTTGGCTACACTGTACACTATACTTTATCGTTTTGATTTTATTTGAATTTTATTTATTTCAATCTGCACAAAAAATAAGTGTCGAACCTAATGTTTCATTCGAGGGATTATACGTATAGAAACAAGATTTCTCATCGTGCTAGGACGTACTGGGGAACTCAATTAATCATAAATTGTATGAGTTTGTGTCAATTCCCTCCGAACTTATAAAAGTTAGGTAATTCGATCATGATTTCGCAATATATCCAGGAAAACGAGTATTTTGCCTAATAAATGACAACGGTTTCCATCCGCTTAATTATTAGCTCACGATTATATTCTAGGAACAGTTAGTTAAATATTCCAAATCATCCTCACCTGTCAGATATCATGACAACTTTTATCAATGAAATTTGTAATACCCCCGCATCGCGCCCCCCCCCCCCCCCCTAAAAAAAACACACACACACACACACACGCACACACAAAGAAACAATCAGAGTATAACCTTTATTTATTTACATCTGTCAGAATCTATATTCTGATAATTGATGCGAAATTGTTTGACGATTACAATGCGAATGGCACCACCACCATGACAATACGGTTATCTGAAGGAAATCGACATTCATTTGTTAGATAATCAGATAAATGGATTAAAATACACACGACTATCTCTACGGGAGGCGGGGAAATCTACATTCATTTGTTAGATAATCAGATTAATGGATTAAAATACACACGACTATCTCTACGGGAGGCGAGGAAATCTACATTCATTTGTTAGATAATCAGATTAATGGATTAAAATACACACGACTATCTCTACGGGAGGCGAGAGGTGGCAACTGTGTTATAGGTCATGGTTTTCTTTATATAAAACAAATTGCCCTATAATAATTTCAATCCATCAATACTAAATATTTATTTTCCCGGTTTCGTTTCATTTCATTACGAGAAGTTCCCCGATCATTCTATGATTGGGAAACGGCCAACAGATTTACAGCAATGGAAGAGCTTAGTGCCAAAAGGCGCTAAATTCACTTTTCGTAACAAGACGTTGAGTTAATAACGACTTCAGTACACATATATACAGGGTGGCCCATAAATAACGGAACGGGGCACTTCCCAAAATAAAGCAACGAAATGACTGGGTCCATCGGATAGTGTGTCTTTTCAAATGAAAATTGATACCAAGAACATTAATTTTGGTCGTGTAGTTTTTGTTTGAGAGCGCTGTGAGTGACACTATGTCAGGGTTCATTTTTCTTCAATTTTGACTGACCTATTGGCTAAAGAATGACCCGAACGGCTCGGCATAGAATTACGGTGCTGTGGCTATTCAGTCGAATGCACACTAACAAAGGTGTCCACATCATTGTGCATCGTAATTCTATGACGAGCCGTTCGGGTCATTCTTTAGCCAATAGGTCAGTCAAAATTGAAGAAAAATAAACCCTGACATGGTGTCACTCACAGCGCTCTAAAACAAAAACTACAAGACCAAAATTAATGTTCTTGGTATCAATTTCCATTTGAAAAGACACACTATCCGATGGACCCAGTGATTTCGTTACTTTATTTTGGGAAGTGCCCCGTTCCGTTATTTCTGGGCCACCCTGTATAAGCCATGTACTGTAGGTATCTAGAAATCAAAATTTTAGGACAAATTACACAATCAAAATCAGACTACGGAACGTTCCATTTTCCCATTCCCATACTAAGGCGTGTGTACAAAGTTGGACGAGGAAACCCGGCGCTTTTCTCCAAAGTTAGAAAAGTGGATTTAGCGCCTTTTTACATTAAATCTCTTCAATTATTGTTCAATTAATTATAAATGCTAAACAAACTGATAATTGGACATAAAGGGTAAGCATTGTCATTGTATTATAATCAATATGATGTGCTTTGATGCAAAACGTTGAAGGAAATGCTTCGATGATAATGTGGATTATTTAGGATTATCGATTCAATCTAAGCCCAATTGCTTTTGTACTCGATCATGCATGAACAATTCAGTCATTTACATGGTCTGTTTAATATATTGTGTCCTATTTCCACAGGAAATAGATCATGGTACAAGTATAACAATTTTGCGGGAAATCTCCAATTAAGACCACTTTTGTCATCCTTTATTACACACAATAATTATTTGTTGAAAAAAAAAATGTTACCAAAACAAGTTAATTCAAACGAATTGTCAACGTTCCTTGGAAAAAAAAGAGAAGAGTATTATGGTTCGTTTTACAAAATGTACAGGGAATGCATTAACTGTCATATCTAACAATACTGTATGTCATCACAGTTTGTTGTCAGGTTTGTTAGTATGCAAAACTATTCTAGACCCATTATAAAACTCTCTTGTCCCGTTTTCGTCTCTGTTGGCATTACTTTTTTTCATATTTATATTATTTTGTAGTTAAGATTTTGTCAAAAATAATATTTGAGACTTAAATTATGTACCGATATCATTGTAAGAGTATTGTGTATGATGTGTGATAATTTTATTTTGAAAAACACCGTATACCTAGTGAAAATTTAAAAATGAATGTACTGCATGCCCATCGATTTTGACTGCAATCGAAATGCGTTCTGGAACGCTTTGTATGCAATCATACATATCTCAATATTTAGGGAGATATTTAGAATAAAGAAAGACAACAACTTAATAATTCATTTATATTTAGGCAAACAACATTGACAAGTCAGATAGTACTCCGAAGTGATTTGGGTTGAATTTGACAAAGTTAATCAATCCCTTTAATAATCTTACCTTGACAAACTACGCCCGCCGTGGACCCATCTCTGCATAAAAGAGACCTTGACTTCGAACACTTGTCAAGATTTTTTTCACCTTTTTGAAAAAACAAGAAATAAAACATGATACATTTAATCAACGCGGAGAAGCAATTTAAACACACTATAACATCATTTCGATATAAATCTACAACAGATCGTATTAATTGCATAACTGTGTATCTTTTGTTTTCAATTTAATGTTCTACTTTATCAATTAGCAAATACATGTTATTACTTATCTCGATATTCATCATAATGAGAAAAAAAACTATGTCAGCTAAAAAGCTCCTTTTCTAGGTTAATGTTTTCAGTATGGCATTTTCATATTCAATATGTAATTATCAACTTAATTTAGAGCGCCATATAATTTATGCGAATAACGCTCGACTTAATTATAACCATTGCTTTATTATGATAATGATCATTATTATTATTATTATTATTATTATTATTATTATTATTATCATAAGTAGTAATATGAGCATTGGTAATATTAATATTACTATTATTTGTATCACACCTACCTCCTCGGCAGAACAGCAGTGTTCTCGATATCTTCCCCGTCCCTCTACCGAACTCCGAATTCTTGAGCGACGCATGCGCACCGGGGAACCCCAGTTGGCGACATGTGACTATGACGTCATTGATATCCCAATAAGTTCCGCACACTGTTGACCAATGGGAGAGCGGGGTGTGTCTTAACTCCACGCGACCTTCATTTGGGTTCGTTCCATTGACGAGACGAACCTCTGCAAAGATAAGTCATTGAAAATGTAATAATGATTAAAACGAAATATTGTCTTTAAAATAAGTTAAATTAGTGAAAAAAGAGACAACTATTATAACTATACGTGTGGTTTGCGGTTGCACCATGTGAGAGGGGAGGATTATATACACGTATTATATACACCACCATGGAAACCGATACTTACAAGCAACATAATTATTATAACTATGTTCATAATAATAATAATAATAAAACTTCTACTAACAGCTGATATGTTTGCTATTTGTATATGCCTTGCTTCGTTTGCAAGTTTCCTCATATCCGCATGTCATTTTCTTTTTGCCTAATATGTTTGACTTCATTTAAAATTTGTTTGATTACATTGGCTGTATTTATTTCGAGTTTAGATGTACTTTGCTACATTTGTAAAAACGCACGCGATTAATAATGTGTAAACCGTCGATCGCCCGTTCGCCAGTCATTCACAAGAATTACTGTCGAGTAACGTATCTAAATATGAGTGATGAAGTCAAACACCTTCTGTGACTCAGTAACACATTCCTCTCTGTTAGTTGTTCAAATTATAAACCATTGAAACAAAATGAACTGTAACTCACAGGGGAATAAAGAGGAACCGGTCCCCCGGCATGACACATTCTAAAATAAAAAGTGCAAAGCTCCGAATAACCATAATAGGGTCCATAGTATAACTGTCTGTCCATTCACCCTGTTAAAACTGATTATGTTGCATTTTGGAGGGGTAATATTTCCACCTGTTGCTCCCATCAAAGACCCTCTAAGGACCAGTGGCGTAGATACGAGGGGTACGGTGGGCACATGCCCCCCCCCCCCCTTCCCAGCCCCCAATTATTTTCAAAAATCAACAACATAAGGGGGGAATCTGCGTAGAAAGTATGAAAACGTATGAACATGTGCCCCTCCCCAATCATTCGCGTGCCACCCCCCCCCCCCCCCCCCAGCCCCCAATTATTTTCAAAAACCAATAACCAATAACCCTAGGGAAATATGTGTAGAAATGATGAAAACGTGAAAACATGTGCCCCTCACAAATCATTTCCGCCCCTCCCCCTCCCCCCCCCCCCCCCCTCCTCTACCCCGCTATATTATGGCCAGTACCGTATCTGTAACTACGGGGGATGGTTGGGCACGATAGCACGTGCACCTCAATAATTCGACTAACACAACAATAAAACAAACATTAGGGGAATATGTGTTGAGGAAAAGTATAGAACAACGTAAGGTGTGCCTCCATGTGTGCCTGACCTAGCTACGCCACTGACTACATGGACTATGAACACAGTGAACACGTGACCCCCATAATTCCCAAACAACCATTACAAACATATAAGGGAAAGTCGATCTGTGTTCAAATACAGATATACATCGGGTGTACCCCCCCCCCCCTCCTCAATCATTCGCGTGTCCCTCCCCCCCCCCCCCCCCCCCCCCAAATCAGTCCGACCACCATATACCTCTGCCGGTATGTGACCCTCACCCAAACTATAAACTGTTACGCTTATTTCCCGTAAACAAAATTAGATATATAAAGACAACTCAGACTTAATAATAATCATAGTTGGCAAAACATGGGGTCTTTCGTTCTACGTTCTAATTTTGAGTCGACAATGAAATTCAGATTAATTTTCTTGGCAACTATCCCCAACAGCCATTCACCCAAAAATAATCCTTCTAGGAAAATAGTTTGTCTTTATAGTTTTCCCCCTTTTCTAGAATTCTGGAACAGGTCCAGAAGGCGAAGAAAATGATGATCTGTTGTGTGCTTTATTTTATTGCGTACAGGCCTATTTATTTTTGGATTAACGCGGAAACTGCCGGGGAAATTAAATTTCCGTATTTAAACCATTTATTAATGTTTACTCGTTTTCGAAATTCCACAGTACTCTTTCTGTATAGGGTTAAAATTATATGCTGTTATTTTATTACTGCTAATGGCCCGGTCAGATATCAACGGATAGCGGAAACTTATGCCCAACGAATAGACAATTTGCGAAATTAAATTATCCGGTGATGAAAGTCGTCTCCATTGCTTCATGTACAAAAGGAACGGACAAGAAACGCATAGAACGGATGAAAATTTTAGCTCTCCGTTTGACATTTGCGCAATCCGTTGATATGTGACCGGGCTATTAACATACGTAGCCAATAACAAAGACATACAATCCTAATGGTGTTACATTAGGTTGCCTTGTCGGGTAAGTTTCATTTTGGATTGTGTGCTGATTTCGATTGCTTGTGTTACTTTGTTTGTGTGTGACGTGAGCTGGGGTAGGCCTGGTGGTTGTATCAAAAAACACAAACATGTCGTAATCAAATGTAGTGAGGGGAGGAGCAGGGGTTCTTTCAGTAATTAAAATAATTGCATGATGAAGTATGCGTAACTATTATTCCCCTACAAGGAAGCAGTGGACGTGAGTGGAGGCGGTGTGTGTGTGCGTGTGTGTGTGTGTGTGTGTGTGGGGGGGGGGGGGGGGGGGGGTATAACCCCTTCGTATCATCACTACTCCCAGTAGTGTAGCTTCGTGGGGCACGTGTCCCCACCCCCCCCCCCCCCCCACACCTTTCCAATCATTCAGACCACGCTACACCACTGCCGACAACAGTGGCGTAGCGTGGTCGGGCTGACAACAATGATTGTATTGCTTTTTTTTTTTAAACGTTCCCCTAATATTTGTTGTTCTTTATTATGAGGGGGGCACAGCCCCCGTGCCCCCGTAGCTACGCCACTGGGCTACACCGTTATAAACGGTTGATGGTCGATACCTGTGCCTCAAGCATCTCTGCCATCTGATGACAGTTGACCATCAACAACTAACAATGCGAAGAGGAAGTCATCAATTACCACACTTGCTCCTTCGTCATTAGACGTGCTGGAAAGCTTTAGTATCGAAAAACGGGTGAACCTAAATTTAGTTTCCTTCAGTCTACATGTTCTAGTTATTGGTTCCTAGCCATTCTTTCGATACTTAAACGGTTGTCAAGCGCGGGGATTCTACATCGCAGTTCGCCATTTTGAATTTCCTTTTAAATTATCTAGTTTTTGGTTCCTAGCCCTTCGCATAAACGGTTGTCGATTGCGGTGTTGCTACACCGCGAATCGCCATTTTGAACTTGACTAGTTTGTGCGCACTGCGTGACACTGATTCAGTTTGTATCACGCATCTCTATTTATATTACACACCGAGAACTTAAATTTATTCCTGCTACGTGTTCTAGTTTTAGGTTCGTAGCCCTTCTTTTGATAATTAACCGACGGTTGTCAAGCGTCAACTTTTGAGCTATAGTTTGTGCGCAATGCATGACACTTTTTAAGTCAGTGCGTATAACGCAACGTGCGTAAGGCGTCCGCAAGATAGCACCACATGTCAGTTTTTCGAATCCGCCTATTACTGTTTAAATGATATCCTTAACACACAAATGTACATAAGTCTACAAGAATTTGGGTCAAGAGTATCGTTTAATCAAAATATACACATTTTAGTTGTTAATGCTCTTTACTTTATTTCGCGTTTGCTCGCCTGTGTTTTTAGAATAATGGAGGTTAAAAGAAAAATAAAGAAAATTAAATGAACTAGCTGCTTTGATGAAAACGTAGCTCTGATTAATCGCCATAATTGTATGCATGCATAATTTCACAAATTGAGATTTACTGCATACTTATCATACGGAAACATACTTTGAGATAACTTTGAGATAACTCCAAGTTTATCGTTCACGACGAGAGCGAAGGAATCGATTAAATGTATGATCAAAAACACATATTTGACAAGCGATATAATCTCCATTGATGAATTTAGATCTCCGTAGATCTAAATTAATATGATTATTTCACAAAATTCTTTTCACCTATGCTGATAACACATTATAAGTTTCGGGTATCAAAAACAAAATCTATTAGCCTCATATACAGTAGGAAAGGGGAGAATGAATTTAGTATATGATACAAAAACACTTTTGACAAGCGATTTAATCTCTGTTGACCAGGAAGATGAAGCGGTTATTTTCAGTTATAAATGTGAAAAAGTCACAAGTAATTAATAATTCACAACCTTAATTTCACCCCATATTTATGATAATATTGATAAAATGGAAAAGCAAGATAATGATTATACATTTACACAGCTTCATCGCCCGTATCTCATTGCCTATGGGAACCGGGTGGGCCCAGAATTAACTCTATGGAGATTACAGCATCTAGTAGCAAGCAGGTTAACTCCTTTGCCTATATACGGGAACATGTTGGGTCCTTTATTAATTATATGGGATTTCAAAATCTCTATAGGGAGCTGGTTAAAGGGGTAGTACAGTTTTGGTAATGCTGAGCTTTAGTAACCAAATCCTGCACAATAACATTACAAACTACATGAACTAATAGTTATAACTCCACCATGCTCGAAGCCTGTTATCATTCATAAAGAGCTATTAAAACACAAGAGGGCGCTCTCTAAACAAAATTCAACCATTTTTCATACAAAACTATGCTCGTGATGTTTTGTTGAAATAATGATTAAATAGAGAGGTCATCAACAACTTTTAAAACACCTCTTTTGAACAATTTTGAAAAAGTGTAAGCATTTTTTTAAATTTTCTTTTTAGATCATCGAATAAATCTTTTGTGCAGCGCCCTCTATACCAAAACTGAACTTCACCTTTAAAGGGGTAGTTTAGTTTTGGTAGAGAGGGCGCTGCACATCACAATTTTTTGTGAGGTAATGAAAAACTGAGTGTCGAATTTCAGAGAGCATGCACTTTTAATGGCAGAACAAACTTAATTTGGTCAAAATCGACCCAGAAACGGCTGAAATATCAATACATATATCTGATCTTATAATTATTTGGGGCCCAAATAATAAGATGGTTTTGTTTAAAAATTTAAAAAATGCTTGCACTTTTTCGAAAAATTTCAAAAGCGTTTTTTAAATAGTTGTTGATGATCTCTCTATTTAATCATTATTTCAATAAAACATTACATGCATAATTTTGTATGAAAAATGGTTGAAACCAATGCCTTTTCAGAAAGCGGCCTCTTGTGTTTTAATGGCTCTTTTTGAATGATAACGGGCTTTTTACTTAGTCGTTTGTAATTTTGTATACCTTTCGAGCATGGTGGAGTTATAACTATTAGTCTGGTTACTAAAGTTCAGCCTTACCAAAACTGTACTACCCCTTTAAGGGCCCTGGATTAACTCTATGGGGATCACAAAATCTAATCGGGAACAGGACTGGTTGAGACTATCGTACAAGACAGAATATGTAGAGAAGCATGCATATTGCAGTTTATGATTCAAAACACTTCTGACATTGCCTATTAACTTGCCCTATACAATCTCCGTAGATTATGGTGCTAAATTTGTAATTTCATACATATGAATCATTATGATTAATATACACCCGTCACTTCGATTCACATGTGTGATAAACACTCCAAATAAAGATCCGAGGTGTTGAAATTGGGTTGTAGGTTACACGACGGCTGCGAAAAGTCACGGTGGATTAAAAGTGTGATATGCGAACACGCCGTGGACATTTTTATATCGGACAGGCAATATGATCCCCAATGTAGATAGATATGCTAAAAATGTTAATGATACGTTTAAAAATTATTAATTTGAACTCGTCTTGTCAATTCTAATTTGTGATAAACACTTCGGATAAGGATTCAAGCTGTTGAAATGGGGGATGGTCGTCCTAGAGCGGAGAAGTAAATACTATGTAATGCGAACATAATTATGTATTTTTGAAGAGCAATATTGACTTCGAAGTTGGAAATCTTTACATCTAGGAGGAAAAAAACATGAATTCGCAATCATTCGTTCACCTTATAATTAACAATACGCTAGTAAATTACGTTTTAAAATAATATAGTGTGGTGATTATCATACACGCCGGGTGCGGAGGGGTGGATTCAAGTTGAGATATTTACATATTTACGAACATAATAATGACAAGCGATTCAACCTCCATATAGATTGTGGTGCTTTCAAATTAATAAATATAATATGATTTATCCACAACCTAATATCACTCTAAACAAAT
This sequence comes from Echinarachnius parma, assembly GCA_037951105.1. Lineage (NCBI taxonomy): Eukaryota > Metazoa > Echinodermata > Echinoidea > Clypeasteroida > Echinarachniidae > Echinarachnius > Echinarachnius parma. The sequence goes on along the minus strand of JBAMJV010003644.1, from coordinate 35,616 downwards.
CGCGCATTAAAGGGATCTAGTATTAAACTTTGTTGACATGTGTGCAAAAAGTGATAAATGGTTGATACAATGTATATTGTTGTTATCTGATATGTCCACAGGGTATTGTGTGAACATTTCAAGTCAAATGGATGTTATATGGCTGAGTAATGAGCAAAAATGCAAAGTGATGTTCATACACTCATTGCACTCACTTTGTACACGGTTTTCGCGATCCGTTGGATTATTTAACATCTGAACACTTCAATCGTAAATATCTTTTTAACGTAAGGGAAATTTGGAAAACCGAAACCTGTCTCATGATTTTATTGTTAATACAAATACAACAAGGTATGAGGGAACCGCTATAAATCCAATTGTATTTTTGAGGATTTGGACAATGTTACTAAGTCCCCATATTTCGCTTCGTGCTTATAGTAGTTCAGGAGTTAACACGGCGGGTGCGGAGATAATTAAAGGCCGATTTTGACGATACAATCTTCTCAGATTGCGATGCCGATCAGTAACATGATCATCGAAAATAACTAATTCCAACCCTTCATATCAAGTCATATTATTCATAAACGCGTAAAACAACTTTAATGTGTTTTAAACTTTGATTCATATCAGCCATATACATGCCTTAAACTATATTAAATATGTTACATGTTCGCTTCATATTAATCATAAACACGTAAAAAACAACTTCGATATAGATTACACATGTTACATGTACGTATCAGCTATCAAGGCCTTATGGATTTTATCCAGTTTTCTTGTTTAACTCTCAGGGCGCCAAACATTGGCGCACTTTAACAAGCAATACACACTAAACCAATCAACGGATTAGTAATAATGCTAATAATTATAATAATGATAATAACAATAACAATTATAATAATAGTAATAATTATACTAATAATAATGATAATAATAAAAATAATAATAATAATTACTGGCTCGTGAATATAATTATGAATTACATTGTTTGATTTTATTTAATTGAATTTTTAGCACTTGCAATTCAGCTTGTTTGCTGCCATACGTGTTCGCAATAAAAAAAAAAAAAATAAAAAAAACAATAATGATAAAAATTAAAAATAAAATAATAATAATAATGATAATAATAATAATAATAATAATAATAATAATAATAATAATAATAATAATAATAATAATACTTTAAATACAAATATTACTAATAATTCTACTAATGCTACTACTACTACTAATAATAATAATAATAACAATAATGATAATAGATGTAAAAAACTGCTGAAAACTGCTAGTCCACTATGAAGGTAAGTGTAATAAAATGTAAGTCAATGTAGCCGGGGTGTATTCTCGTAAAAAAAAGTGTATGGGGATTGCACATTCTCGTAGTCATCGGGTTTATCTATGCGAATGACTGACTCACTGGATTGGGACGGCAGATCTCCACCCTTAAACAAGTGGTACTAATTATAGCTCGAAAGTCGGGCAATTTGCTATCAGTAGGATAAACCCACACAAATTTAACACGTGATTATCTTTTCTGATTCATCAAATATGTGTCAAATGCATTTCATTGCCCTGGATCCAATTATAGTTCAACCGTTATTTTAGTATTATACAAAGAGGCCATAATTGAATTAATTTCCACTGCTAAGGGGCTTAAAGTCAAGTCCGTTTAACTTATTTAAATCACATTAATCTTATTAAATGCCGTCATAGTTATTAAAGATATGTTTGTGTTTAATTGATGCATAAACAACGATGAGTTTTCTATTTTTGTTTGTGAACGTCATACATAATAACAAACACAACAATAAATTGCAAAATCTATATAACTATAACTTCTATTACAGTCATATACTACTACTACTACTACTACTACTACTACTACTACTACTACTACTACTACTACTACTACTACTACTACTACTACTACTACTACTACTACTACTACTACTATTACTACTACTACTACTACTACTACTACTACTACTACTACTACTACTACTACTACTACTACTAATACTATACTACTGCTGCTACTGCTGCTACTACTACTACTACTACTACTACTACTACTACTACTACTACTACTACTACTACTACTACTACTACTACTACTACTACTACTGATACTACTACTACTACTACTACTACTACTACTACTACTACTACTACTACTACTACTACTACTACTACTACTACTACTACTACTACTACTACTACTACTACTACTACTACTTCCACTACTACTACTACTACTACTTCTACTTCTCTAAGTTTTTCCTTACAATCTCCCTAAATAACTCGTGCTATGCACGTGGTTTATCTCTCCTGTGCCTTACAGTTAGACAAATTATATAGTTGCATTTGTAACGTGGTAGCCTTAAGGAAAGGCAAGATTAGTATATACCCTGAGAATTCCCCATAATAACTCGTGTTATGTACATGGTATATCTCTCCTGTGCATTACAGTTAGACAAAGTAGATAGTTGCAAATTTTGTATTGTGGTAGACTACGTGGTAAAGACAAGACAGTATAATATACCCTAAGAATCCCCCATAATAACTCGTGTTATACTACGTGTTTTATCTCTTTTCTGTGTCTTGGATGATTCACGAATCGTTCCTTCAATCCCCCCAGCGATAATTCCGCATATAGAATGGGTGGAAATGTCCATTAAAGCTATCTTGCGCATTTTGCAAACCTATTTTAAAAGTTCTCCAGAAAATTGCAATTAATTATATACAGTGTGAAATGACATATCAAATGGTTATCATAGATTGTATATATCCTATGCGATAGTGAATAAAATGTTGTGATAGACACATTAACATTAATGCCCTCTTTGTCGATGTACAGTCCCACTCATGTATGTGTATGTGCTCCTTTATATATTATTTAACACGTCTATACGTCGTAGAGTTAGAATGGAAAGATCGTTTAATTCATTCATTGTTGTACTGCTATAAATCCTACTAATAGTATGGTGAAGTCTTGGTCCAAGCAATACATTATGTAAAGTAAGATAGCTGTCTGTCGAAGTGAAAGTGAAATTTGGCACTAGGGGCCCTTTTTCCAAAATACTACAATTTGCTTTAAATTAAGTGATTCTAACATCCTATAGGGATTTGATATCTGTTCGAGTCACCCCTGGTGATCACAACATCAACTTAGCGGTGGGTGGATGTGTGCGGTGTGAACGTCATTCTAAGTAGGTACTTAATAAGGGGTGGCAAAACAAGCAAATTCAGTTTATATTTAATTTGGCAAATGTGTTTCTTTTATATATCTTGTCTCGTACCTGTTTTCTACTTAAAGGGATCTAGTTGTAACATTGTCAAAATCCGTAAAAACTTAATTTCGAACAGTTCTCTTATATTTATAATGTGTATAATGTTTATTACTGTTATAATGTATTGTTTATACTTTCACAAATGTTGTTGTGACTTATTCATTGTAAATATATGTACCTTCTTGTTAAAAATGAAATAAAATTGAACAATGAACATCGAACATTTATTCGTTGCATTTGTATTGCATGTATTTCCAATACACGTATGGACAATGTTTACATTTTCAGAATTTCTCTTTCGTTTAAAATATCATGATTGAAGTGTTAGGATTTTAACTAATCTAGTGGAGAACATCAACTGTGTACGAAGTCAGTTCAATGAGCAAATGAATATCACTCTGCATTTTCCCCCATTACTCGATCATAATATGCACGGGCGTAGACATGACATTGATACCCATTCAAGTGGGGGGGGGGGGGGGGGGGGAGGGGTGTTGATCTATTCATTCATCTCCCCAGTTGAATAGGTATTACGTAACTCGCTACGCCCGTGATAATATGACACTGAGTGTCATAAATATCAATCAGTCATCAGCGGACAAATCAGACTACAGAAATATACATTGTATTAACCCATCTTCAGTTTCTGCACACGGCAACAAAGTAACGAGATCCCTTTAAAGGGAATTCAGACCGGTATATTAGACGCGTGGATCCATCTTGCGCACTTTTACGCACGGTACGTAATCCCCATTGGCTCAGTTATAAGTAGCGATCGCAAACTGTCCCACTTCCGAATACCCGAGTCAAACATGCATCAAAATAGTCGCGTTCGGAATGTTTGTACTAGTCGAATGGAGATCCATCAGAGATGTTTACGAGCGAAAATATCACGTAACACGCTTTACCGCAACCGACTTCAAAGTGCCGCTGTTTGATGCCTTAGGTGATAGCGTGAGAAATTTGTTTGCTGCATGCAATTTCATATTCGAGGCACCTCTCTTCGATCGATCCAACACATATCGTGAGTTTACCTCGAGAGATTACGGTGGAGTCGAGTTGGAATTTGCTGACTTCCCATTATAACCCACGCATATATGCCTTTAATGGATGTGTGGTGTGAACGTCATTCTAAGTAGGTCTAAGTAAGTTAGTAAAGTAAGGGGTGGCAAAATAATCAAATTCAGTTCACATTTAATTTGGCACATGTAGTTATTTTCTCCCGCCATTTACTTAGCGGTTATAATACGAATGAATGTAGGCTGCTAACGTCATTCTAAATCGGTAGTTCATAAGGGCTGAACATTCAGTTCACATTTAATTTGGCATATGTTTTCTTGTTATATGTCTTGTCTAGTACCTGCTTTGTCCTTAGTATTTTTCGGCTGATAAATGTATGGTGTGTGCACGTCATTCTAAATTGATAGTTAGCAAGGGGTGGCAAATTGAAATTAATTTTTAATTTTCCACGAATCCTTTATCAGCATAATGGTGTTGATGCCATATAATTATCGGTAAATCGATGAATATTTATACCTAGGGGTTAATTAAGCAGAGGTGACATATAGGTGCATAGAGTTACATTAATAACTTTCTTTGATCAACTTAAAGTTTGTTTTATGCAGTTATATTGATGTCAATACAATTATGACAAATATCATGGCTTGTATACATTTGTCACTTGCTTGAAATGTGTTATAACTCCAATGACAACATGTCATATTTGAATCAATCAATATTATTATAATAACTGTGGTGAAATAATGTGAGCGTAACGCCTAATGTGAAATAGCTCAATTGTAAATCATAATATGTATAGGATACAGTGCTAGTCAGCGCACAAGTGCGTGTCCCATCTGCACTCTATATGAGCAGCATTCTACAGAGTGAGATAACTTGGCGCAAGTGTTATTTTGCAGTCTTCTAAAGATTGTCTGATGTTCAGTCATGCGTGCAGAGATTCAAATGAAAATGGTACCGAAATATGCTGGGAGGATAACTCAACCAAGACATATCATAAAACCCATTATTAAATGTTCATACTTCAAACAAGACAACTTTTAAAAGATGGGACATTTTTTCTGACTCACTCTGTATACAAGCAGTTCATGACAATCGGTTAATATACTAACACTTTCACCTCCTACCGAGCTCTCATTTATACACGTCGACTTCCCATCAAAGTACAACTATAATAAAAACTCCATCGAGGTAGTACATTGCAATGTGCCCACAAAGGTTTGAAGGGGTTATGGAATACAACGACATGTAGTTTATCATGAATAATGTGCAAAGAATAGCCTGAATTGACCATTATAATGAAATTTAGTCAAATAGCTAATGAGTTGTTTCCATGACGCTACAATAGACACATGATAAGGAAATTTGATATATCATTATTATGATAATTATATTCTGAATCTGAAGTTTAAAAAAAACAACAACAACAACAACTAATGCACTTACCAATTGCAAAAGACGTGGAAATGAAGAATCCTGCTATTCCGAAAATAATCAACATCGTGATCGTCAGGTAGTTAACAAATAAATATACAAAAGTAAGAAGGAAGCCAATGTTATATGTGCAGAAATAAAGACTGAAGAACCAGAGAAACTATCGCTTTCTTTTTCTCTTACGCATGGTGCACTGTCATAGCGAGATCATGTTCAGTTTGAGGTAAAAATATAAAGTTTCGGAACAGGTTTAGTGAAATTGACGCATCCAAAAAATATGTCTTACGAAGTTCATTTTATCCTATAAATCCTACAAGATGTGATGGGCAAATCGTTTGGCCTTCATTAGGATCCACGGAGCACAAACACTGACAAAACGAAGCATTAAGAACTCCTTACGGTTAATCCAGTTTGATTTCAATTTCTTCTAAGCACGAAGGAAAACTGTAAGTCGTACGCTTGAAGAGGAACAAAATGCGAAATCCCCGCGAAAGTCTCCTGACACTTATCGATAGACTGCACGAACGCGGGAAACTTTCATCGGTTAGTCTGAGTCACAGACGTACGAAATTTGTTTTTCTTTTTAAAAAAGAAGATATTGTTTTTTGTATTCATTCAGCACGAATCGCTTTATAATGATACTAATACATGTAACGGCATGAACTACAGTAATGCAATACATTTAATGTCACGTGGTCAGAGTCTGGAAGCTATATAAAATTATGAATAACAATAAAACTATCAAATATAACTGTAATGAGCCTTTTAGAGTCTATGAGTAGTTAATGCGACGAACTTGAAGAGTATAAGAAGTATTATAGTAGTTAGTTTTGTTTGTGCGTATGTATTCATGTATGCGTCTTAATGTATTTGTCATATAATACTTGATTGATTAATCAATTGATCGATCGATCGTTCTATCGATTGTTTGATTTGATTATTGCTTAGTTTATTGATCGATTGATCGATTGCTTGATTTATTGATTGATTGATTGATTAATGATTATGTATATATGCTTATTTTGTGTTCTACGGTTAAATTTGTACCTTTTAAGTTAAAAAAAAAAAAATGAAAGGGTCCCACCTCATAATTCCGACATCATGCACATAGACATGGTAATATGGTAAATGTATTTCTTTGTACATCTATATTAATTAAATTATACATTTCTTAATCTACCATATATACATACAAAAGTATTCAATTATATGGATGGATTTCATTACAGCTATATAGTTACCATTACCAAAGGTGTCCATCCTAATGGATATTATCTCTTTCTTGGCAAAATTAGTACAATATTATTGTACTTTTTATGATGACTTTTCTATCAAATTGCTAGTTAATAGGCTTCTTCTTGGTTACTGTAAAACAATATACAGCACACATATTACTCATTAACTGCACCATGCGTAATATTTACTGCGATTATGGTGTATATAAACAAACAACAATTAAGCTAGCTACTGGATAGCAGTTCATTTCTTCAACTTGTTGCTATTGGCGACAGCATATAATGGTTGAGCTATAACGACATAGCAGCACCGACTGTAAAGTTAATTGCAATGTATGACATATTGATGTTTTGTTCATGCCCATAATATTATAGTTATCTCTCTTCCTCAATCTTCTTTTTCGTGCCGTAAGACGTATTATGAAAACAACAACAAATCAATGTTTATAATGATTTTATTTTATGTTGACAACATTGTTGTATGTTAATTTTTTTCCAGGCACGGCATTCCCCTTCCGAGCGTATATTATAAAGAGCCAACCTTTTTCATATTCCCATAATATCATAGGCATGTGTACAAATTCGGAAAAAGAAACCTACTTTTCTCCAAACTTTAAAATGTGTATTAAGCGCCTTTTGGAATTAAGCAAGAGGGGTGAAGATAGAATGACGAATACTGAAGAGGGCCTCATCATGTGATTTGTACGCCCCTTATTATCTGGAAAAGGATACACGCTGCCTGCAGAAAGAAGTAATTCTACCATAAAACAGTTCCTGTAAATTATGACATCAATCACTCATTGATGACGTCAAATTTACTTTTAAAACGGAAGTCCAAATATATCGTCTTAAACCTATACAAAGCATTAATAAATTGTTCAGACTGCAATAGCTACAGTACACACATTATGATTAGCCATAGACGTTTGACAACATGACATGCTAAGAGTTAACTCCTACTTCATAATGAAAGTTTGTTCAAGCATATGGTTCAAGAAAGAGTAGGCGAGTTCAGGACAAGGTCCAAGATTTGGCATGTGCTTGATATTAATGGCATCATCTAGCCAAATTTCTGGAAAAAATACTGAATTTGCTCAAAATTAACCTCATGGTACATAACAGTGGGGTAGCGTGGTCGGACTGACGGGGGCAAGCTAATGATGTGGGGGAGGTGGTTTTATTACTTATGGAGGATAATTGGGTGGGGGGGCACGTGCCCCCTCGTGCCCCCCTCCCCCCCCCCCCCCCCCCCAATTATCTTCCAAGCAATACAACACATACGCCACATTATATCATTTCGAAATACAGGTATATAAACTGTGCATCTTTTTTTTCTTAGTCTGTTTTCTCTTATTACTTATAGTTAACGAATTCCATTTGTTATGTACAACTTAAAGTACAGGAGAGAAGACACACACTCATATACCTTTAATACAAACTATTTAGTTTATGTATGTATTTTGAAAACAATTCTGATTTGGTTATGAAAGAAAGAAGATAGAAGACATAAGCGCGGTCTTTATAAAATGAAGAAGAACAAAACAGATATCGAACTCTTTTGACGCCTTTCATCTTGTTGTTTTGTTTTGACTTGAACTATAGTTGTCCTTATCGTATTATGTTGTGCATTATATTGAATATAAGTCCTTATCAAAAGTAGATAGAAGAAACAGGGTGCAATTATAAGATAAGGAACGCTGTCTTTCATAATTATTTTTCCGAGAATGTTCTGTCTTTGATTATTTTGAGCACTGCATAATTATTTCCCGATCTTATCATTAAAAATAGACTTGATAGAAGGCAGCTAGGTCGGGCGTTCAAAGCCAGTTATAATCTCAGTGATCATAGAAAAGGACACATATGAAGTCATGACCAAGGCTATGATGTTATGATACGGTGGCTTAGCCAGAAGTGAGTGATCGAGACTGTTTGGGGGGGGGGGGGGGGCATCCTATCGAAAAGAACACAGTTCGCCACAGTGTGAACAGATTGTGTTTCACAGTGTGGACCACCGTGTTACATATGAGCGTTTTAAATAGTATAAAAAACAACTCACACTGTGAACACACTGTGACCACGCTGTGACCACACTATGAGCACACTGTGAGCACACTTTGACCACGATGTGACCACACTATGAACACACTGTGACCACACTGTGATTAACACAATGTGAACGCTCTGTCGCCACAATTTGAAGTTGCCTGCCTACAAAGTGTGTAAAATAGTGCGCTCACACTGTGTATCTCAGCGATTTCACAGTTTGTGCACAGTGTGTTCACAGTGTGATTATAACGGGGGGGGGGGGGGGGGGGAGGGGGGAATTTCCCCTTTGCCCCCCCCCCCCCCCCTAGCTTGACTACGTACCTAGATATTGTTTTGATACAGAAATGGACGACGCACTAACATAAAACCTTGAACGAAAGCGCTACAACCTTTCCTTGGGAGTGTGTTTTCGATTAGATGTGATATTAATAATTCACTGTTCAGTACACATATCTACTGCGTCTTAGATAGCCAAACTGTTTGTCGATGAGTGATATCATGAACATTATGTTTTCAACGAAATCATTTGATATTAAACATGTGACGTCTTAAAGGAATCTGGTAAACTGTGTTGACTTTTGCAAAAAACTTACGAAGTGTTGGTTTATCCACTAGATCTTGATAACGGAAAAGAAATTTGGAAAACCGAAAGATGTTGTTGCATGCTTATATTGGTAATAGAAAATAAAATAAGGTATGTGAGAACCGCTAGAGTTCCAAGCAATGTGTAGGATGTTGACAATGTCACTAGGCCCCTTTAAACGATTTACTCATGTGCCTTTTTCATCCATTACGTATATGATGTTACTAGGTATATCATGAAAAACTTTCTAACTAACAGTATGATGACACATTGTGTTTAGATTGGTCTTCTCTACCATCGTGTTCACACCGAAGTCACGAATCGGAGGCTATAGTATGGCATGTACGGGAGGGATATTATATTTGTGTAGAACTCATCTATCAAAATCACTGAGGCTCTCTTACATGTCTTATCGTGTGGAAGGAGGGCATCCGGACGACAGCAGTATAGGAGAGAGGGTCATGTCAATTGACGGATGATGAGTCCGCCGAGACACAGTCGGAAACAGAGTAGGGGTGACTAAACATGACAAACATCGATTAGTGTGGAACCTGTAAAAATGTGTCACGGTTTGTGTAAGTGGCATAGTTACAGGAGGCACGGAACGGGGGGGAGCCATGTGTCTACGAGTAATAGCACGTACCCCCTCCCCCAATCAGTCCGACTAGGCTATACGCCACTGGTTTGTTTGTAGGTGTGTCGGTGTGTATGTGTATGTGTGCGTGTTTGTGTGTGTGTGTGTGTGTGTGTGTGTGTGTGTGTGTGTGTGTGTGTGTGTGTGTGTGTGTGTGTGTGTGTGTGTGTATGTGTGTGTGTGTGTGTGTGTGTATGTGCGTTTCTCTCCGTGTTTATGCATGTGTAGTAAGTCTATAGGTGTCTTTTATGGAAAATTAATATGATGTTGACGTATGTTGACGTAAAAATGAACATTCAAAACATCGGTTTGATATCGGTTTCTGATAACGAACACTTGTATTTAGCACGGATGATTTAAATTATAGAAACTGACATTTGCAACATATTATTACTAAAAAGTTACAACAGATAGTACATGCTGGAGAGGCAAGGACGTTTGAATTGAGTGAATTTAAAGGGGTAGTAATTCAGTGTATAGTTTATAGGGCACTTCGATTAATAACTCTGATGTGAGGTAATCAAACAATTAGTGTAACATTTGAAAGAACACAAGTAACCATTTAAATGTTTTACTACTATGCAAGTATCATTGAAGTATAATTGTTCGTTTTTTAAGTTTTTTTTAGTTACTAAATGTCTGTTTGACCAAAACTGTAATATCACTTTTCGCTTGTCAAGGGATGTTTGAGGGAGTTCTTAGTAGTTTGTTTAGGCTTGCAAAATACGGGGATTAGAAGCGTTGATAGAAGTTTACAAACAGTTGTCACAGTGGCGGATCTACGGGGGGGGGGGGGGGGTTTAGGGGGTTTAAACCCCCCCCCCCCCCCCCTTGGGCTGCCAAGTGAAAATGTGATGTGAAAAACATCACCTACGGGGGTTCAAAATAGCAATCGTCATTGGGTCAACCCCCCCCCCCCCCCCCGCTTAGCAAAAAGACATCACTTACGGGGGTTCAAAATAGCCCCAAAAATCGCCGCTTCGCGGCTCGTGGACGATGCTCCGCATCGTCATTGGGTCAACCCCCCCCCCTTATAGCAAAAATCTAGATCCGCCCCTGTGTCATATTATATAAATGATTAATTGCGCGTTATACAACACAAATTATCAAACTATGGTTAGGAGTAACATGGCTACTACATAACAAACAACACATCCAATGTTATTGTTGCTTTTAGATGTTGTCGTATTCAATGTGATTTGAGGAGCAAAATTAAATTATTATTATTATTATTTGTGTGTTTTTTTTTTTTTTTTAAAGGGGTCTAGTAACATTGTCAAATCCTCAAAACTTACTTGGAATTCTAGCGGTTATATCATACCGTGTTGTATTCGTACTAACAATATAAGCATGGGACAGGTTTTGGTGTTTCGAATTTCCATTTTGTTAAAAAGATATTTAACTATCCACTGGATAGTCATAACCGTGTACAAAGTCAGTGCAATGAGTTCGTGAATATCACTTTGCATTTTTGCTCATTACTCGGCCATATAACATTTATTTAACGTGAAATGTTCACGAATTACTCAGTGGACGTATCAGATCACAATACAAATTTGTATCAACCATTCATCACTTTTTCGCACAAGTCAACAAAGTTAATAGATCCCTTTATTAACAAGTGGTGTAGCTAGGTCGGACTGATTGGAGAAGGGGGGCGCGTGCCCCCAGTGCAACCCCCCCCCCCCCCCCCCCCCCCCCGTATCTACACCACTGCCTACTCTGGCAGATTCGTCGATATACACACACGTCCACAAACACAACGACGTCATCAATGGAGACACTTTTTAATGAAAAAACAATTATATTATTTTGTAATTATTTTGATAGTTGTTTTATTATATAAGCAAGCATACTTGCACACAAGAAAATACATAGAATACAGAATTTTTTCAGCTGACTCTAGTTTCTTTTTAAGTCGTACTCTACAAATCGCATCACAAACATAGAAGAGATCCGATCATAACTTAATTGTATTTCAAACATAAGGAACCTGACCAAAATTATATTAATATGAATGAATAATGAGCAAAGAAAATTGGGTTTTTCCGGGATTCGAACCCGAGACCTTCAGATAGCTAGACCAGTGCTCTTCCAGCTGGTTTTACACAAGTATCATTATAAATACTTTTAATACATCCGAGTTTTACATCAGACATTTCTAGATGATAATGAAACTCTTACTCAAATTATGTCATAACAATACATATACAATGTATAACTATAATATTATAAATAAATGTTCAGCTACAATAGTATCAAAATATTACAATTTTACTAGATAGTAAACCATAATTATACTGTACACAGTGTGTCCCAATGCGAATACACAGTGCGAACATGTTTAATTTGTTAATTTCCCATTGTGTTGTTGATTCACACATAGCTAATTATAAACATTATATTACTACTATTTATAGCATAACACAGTGTGATCAACATAGTGAAATAACAGTGTGTTAACATTGTAACACACTGTATAAACTTTACCGTATATAGGTAGAGTAATAACATCCAAACATTATAATATAATCATTAAAGGAATATTCACCTGCTGAGTATAACGCCACATAGTGGGTACATATTAAAGGTGCACCTGTAAAGTGTCAGATATTGCCCAAAATGACATTTGGGACTTAGATCCTTTACCAAAATCATTGTAAGATAATATTATGTCCGAATGATGTGTGAAAGTTCCATTGAAAAAGAACACTGCTTTCCTGGTAAACAAAAAACAAAAATTTGCGTCGGCTTTTACAACTAATTACAGCATGACGTTTATAGCGTTTATGACCGTGTATAAACGCTCTTGAGCTGAGTGATTATCAATGATAGATATCGTCATACTAAAGCGGCATTTGAAAAAATGCAACCCTGTTTTATTATTCTTTTACCATAAGCCAAACAACACGGTAGAAGAGAAATGTGGAAGCTCAAATTAATTTCTGTCGAGTTACATACTTTACAGGTGCACCTTTATGCTAAACTGATCGTTATTACGTAACAATAATATCATATAATAACCAATTTCGCCAAGCTAAACCACACGGTGGTTACAAACAGTAATTGTCAAACTTGACTGAATTAAAATTGTGCGATAATATCATAAGCAATATTCTTATTAATTTGTAATAACAATATTGTGATACGGCTACGATAGCAACGCTGATAATACTTGAGTAACGATGAGATATACCGCGAATAATAATAATGTAATAACTTACATTCTTCCGCGTAACAATAATCGATAAGAATATAATAGTAACAATAATAAATAACAAGTAGAAATCAGGTATTCCAGGCAACCTGATTTTGAATATGCACAGAGTAAATGTTAACAAGTCCTAGTCAAAGAGCATTATAATTTTAAGCAATATAAATTAACATGAACACAGAAAAAAGGCTAAATTATTATCTACGTAGTTAAATTGGGGCAAAGGTTGCATTAATGTAAATACATGATATCTAAATCGTATGTGCCTATTACAAAATTTAACCTTTTCTGAAATTTCTGAAAGCAGCGTGTATCAATCGAATTTGTCTTTTGACATAACACAATGGGTTATTTATACTATGATTTATTATCATATTTAACTTAGTTCAAAGAACTACTTATTACTGAAATTAGATTCTCTAAAACGTAACACATACAAAACTGAATCGACATAATGCATTTGGTTTGATTTGACATACCGGTACATGAAATCACAAAAAGTATTTTGTTTTCATTTATATCAGATTTACACATGATTATCATCGTTGTTATCGTTGATGTTCTTTGAAGCATAGTGTAATGCACAATAAAGGGGTTCAATAGTTACAACGCATGTCTGGTCAGTGCATAATGCTATTTGAATAAACCTTAATTTTATAACATGAATTATTATACTTGGAATACATCTTGAATACATTACTAGTTATTATGTCGGACAAACCTCTGACAAGCTTTCAGGTTACCAAGGGCAACGTTTGTTCGCATACTATTTGCGAATCAGGATAGTAGCGAATCACATGGTAATAGTGATTATAGTTACATTAAAGTTAGCATGGGTAGAAACTGCTATCATTATAATGCGCAACTGTCTTTCGATAATATAAATTTAAAAAAACAAACATATGAATTGAAAACGACTTATATATACAATAAAGACATTAATACATTTGATTTACGCGTGAATTAGAAACGGCTCATTTTGATAACATACTCATGCATATATACAACGACACACTTATCCTCTGTTACCATACATAATCATTTACTTAGACCAATCATTGTTACAAATATTGAGGAGATCGGTACATTAGCAACATGATACAATGTTTTCATAATAATATAGATATTGGAACACACTTCGAACATGAAATGTAGAATAAATACGTGAAAGACAACAAAACACTATTCATTTATGATTTATATCAAAATATTTGAATTACAAACCTAATTGTTGTTGACATGCGCACCCTACAGCCACACCAATGGTTTCCTCCTCGTATCTGGCTAGTCCGCCGACGTAGTTGGCGCGCTTCAGAACTTGCATGTTGCTGACGATCGGTCGGCAGCGAAGGCTCGGGTCTAGCTGGTGCGTGTGCGGGTTCAGGCACCCGGCCGAGCACAGGCACTGTGCCACGGAGATAACCATCGGTATACGCTCGGGGTCGAAGCACTGGACGTACTCCCAGGGACAGACGGCGCCGTGGTTGAGCTGGGACCCGATGGCTGGAGTATCGCCGACGGGGCAGTCGGCGTTGCTGAACTGCGAGCCGTTGTAAGTCGAGTTGGAGCAGCGGGCGCGTCGCATCTCGGTCACGGGGATGTCGAAGGGATGGATGCCGAAGGCGTCGGCGTCGGGATAGAGAAGAGCTGCCCCTCCAGGGCCCGTTCCTGCAGACTCACTCAAAGGTAGGCGATTCGCAGATGTCGCATAAAGTAGCGTTGATAGGAGAGCTAGTCCACAGGTGATGATATAGGTGATCTTGTGAAGAAAAAATAAGTAGGTTCTCAACATTAAAACATGTATGAAATACTAATAATCAGACTGATCATGCTAACCCATAATTGTTAAATCAATGTTACCTAAAAGTAGAGAAATTATAGATTTTTTAAAAACTGTAAGTCCAAAACTTGTTTTGAGGTACAATGTAGCCTATTACTTAGCACCTTTGATGTCAAATTATAAATAATGCATATTGTATCAATTTGAGCTAACATATTTTGTTATTATTATATCAATGTACCCTTGAAATATTTAAAATGCGATTTTGTTGTTACAACTCAACACTCCACTTATTATTACCGTTTATAATATCATACAGCATGTACAATTAAAAAAAAACATAGACGTCAGTTTGAGTATTGCGAGATAATCAACCAATTAATTAATCCCTTGCCTATATACAGGAACCTGGTGGGCTATATACAAAGTATATTGAGATTTCAAAATCTCGAAGGGTTAACAATCCCGTTCCCCACGAGATTCCGAAAATCCTCACAGACTCTTCAGAATATTTTCCACAACTCACCTTCATATTGGCAGATGGTGCTGGCAGAAACCTTCGGCAGAATAACTAAGTCTCGAAGAATGAACTATAAATGTTAAGCTGATTGCAGAAATTAACGTAGTTACGTTGATAATCTTCTTCTTTTTTTTTTGTTGCGGGTACAAATAGTGGGTGCTCGTTTGATGATGCAGACTGTAAAATGGAAGCGCAGTTGATTCGTATTTATAACAGTCACGAAAGGTGTAAATGATACAGACTAGAATTGTCAGATCTTGGTCTGGAGCCGACTTAATTGTGGAGCTGCAACTGTACGTCTGAGATGAGCTCGATGGATTGATGAACTGATGGTGATACCCAATTTTGGGCCAGTATTTATACACAATTTAATTTCATTTTTTTCCCCCTTCATATGATGTAGCCGGATTAATACCTATTCATTTTATTAATTAATCTATTTCTGATACATTTGCCACTAGGTGGGAGACCTTCCTAGGGGTCCACCGTTTTTGCACTTTACATAATAAAAATTGATCCCAAATCCATGTTTGGTCGCAGAAGGCTTTAATGGATGATCGATATGCTCATCCTGGTTTTTGTTAGGATGAAAAAAGGAAACTTCCGACCAATTTAAAGTATTAATTTTCTTCCCCATACTGCCATTATCATAGCGAGATAGACAACTATCATTTGTTCCGATCAGGTATTTTATTTTGTTCAATGGAACACAGGTACAAATATAGCTGGGGGATTTTGACCATAATGTGTCTTTATTAACTGCGTCGCTAGGACACAAGCAAAATATTATTACCGTATTTGACCTATGATGAGATTTTTAGTTGGCTGCATGTTAGTGTGATCATGTTGAAATGAAGATATATGCAATAGACGGAACATGATTATATCAAGGGGATTTTGATTATGAATCTCGTTTCTAATTTTGTCGCCTCCATCTTAGATGGAAAATTTGTCTATCTGTCTGGGTGGGAAAATTGTAATTAATGGGAAACTACAACATTCCCAGCTAAAATTATCCACTGAAACATCCGTCGGATATACCAGTCACGCAACGTAAATAGTCAATGGTTTTGTTTCAGATGATAACTTTAAAGTGCGGGCATTTTATTGTCATACCTTAATGATTGAAAATGATTTCATACAAACAGATGAACGTATCGTGGAAGGGGAATTTCGAGCGAGCGGAGCGAGCTTGAACATTTTTGCAATTTCACATCGGAAAATTGCTATTTGTTTCAATATTATTGTATAGATATATTTGTGTTATGTCTTATGATATGGCGTTATGAAGGTTAATATACTATCACCCGAGGGGGTGAAGTATTATGTATGCGAGCGAGCGGAGCGAGCTTTACAATTTTTGCAATTTCACATCGGAAAATTGCCATTTGTTTCAATATTACTGTATGGGTATATTCGGTATATGTCTTATGATATGGCGTTATGAAGGGTAATATACTATCACCCGAGGGGTGTGAAGTATTATGTATGCGAGCGAGCGGAGCAAGCTTTAAAATTTTTGCAATTTTACATCGGAAAATTGCCATTTGTTTCAATATTATTGTATGGGTATATTCGTTTTATGTCTTATGATATGGCGTTATGAAGAGATTAACACCCGAGGTTGTGAAATATTATGTATGCGACTGAGCGGAGCGAGCTTGAAATTGCTCCCATTCTTATACCTGCTAACTGCCATTTGTTACATATTTTTTTTGTTTGAGAATAAAACATTTGTTGGTGCACACACTAAGAAAGAATGGGTCAATCTTGCACCTATTAGGTGCACACCGTTGTCCCACCGGGAGCACCTATATAAATGCAACATTTAACTGACCTTTCGGCAAAGGTGTTGATCCTTCACCGTGTTGCATCTTGAAGGTGCAATATTGCATCTTTATATAGGATCTGTCGGTTTTTCTTATTGGCTTACTGAGATATCTCTCTGATATGAAGAAGAGAAGGGAAACAATGGTGTGAGTCATAAATGCACCAAAGCAGTTTGAAGTATAAAAGAAAGTATTGACTTGACATTCATGAGAACCACAATCGTTCAAAAATATACCCATCCATAGGCCTTATGCGGAACTTCCCTCCCCCTCCCCCGCATAACACTGCTTACACAGGCCCTTTCTTTCTTTCCTTCTTTCTTTCTTTCCTTTTTTTTCCTCCTTTTTTTCTTTCTTTTTCTTCCTTTCTTTTTTCATTCTTTCTTTCTTCCTTCCTTTTTGCTTGCTTGTCACTCGTCAGGGGGGGGGGGGGGGGGGGGGGGCAGACTGCCCCCCTGCCCCCCCCCCCCCCCATTGGGTACGCTAGTGTGTGTGTGTGTGTGTGTGTGTGTGTGCGTGTGTGCGTGTGTGTGTGTGTGTGTGTGTGTGTGTGTGTGTGTGTGTGTGTGTGTGTGTGTGTGTGTGTGTGTGTGTGTGTGTGTGTGTGTGTGTGTGTGTGTGTGTGTGTGTGTGCGTGCGTGCGTGCGTGCGAGCATGCCTATTTATTTGTAAGTATGTGTTTGTTAGTGTGATTGTTTGTATGCGCGCGTGCACTGTGTATGTGCGTGTTTGTGCATGTTAGAAAGTCCGTAGGTGTATTCTAGTTATGGGAAATTAATACCTTTAGTACCAGTCCCATTTGAATAGGTTATCAAACGTGCCCTTCTGCCGAACTGGGATGTTGACGTAAAAAGGAAAATTAAAAACAACGGTTTGAAACTCTTTATATGATTACAAACACTTGTATTTAGCACGGATGATTTGAATGAGAGAAACTGAAATGTGTAACATGTAATGTTAAAAATATAATTCTTGTTTGGGAGGCAAGGACGTTTGAGTTGAGTGGGTTTAAAGGGGTAGTTCCGTTTTGGTTTAGAGGGCGCTTCGATGGTACGCAAATTGATTGGGGGCATACCTGATATATTTCTTTACTTGTTTAATGTTACTCGGTGTTATTCTCAAATAATATTGTTGGGATGGAGGGGCACGTGCCCCCAGTTCCTCACCCCCCCCCCCACCCCCCGTTTCTACGCCACTGCCTACTGTGGCAGAATTCGTCGATATACAACACACGTCCACAAAACACAACGACGTCATCAATGGAGACACTTTTGAATGAAAACATAACACGCAATATTATTTTGTAATTATCTGGATAATGTTTTTATTATAATATATAAGCAATCATACTTGCACACAGAAATTACATAGAATACAGAATTTGTCAGCTGACTATAGTTTCTTTTAAATCGTACTCTACGAATCGCATCCCTCAAAAAGAGAAGAGATCCGATCATAACCTATTTTAATTTTAAACATAAGGAACCTGACCAGGGCCCCGTTGCAGAAAGAGATACAATTGATTGTAAAGTCACAAACTTTGCGCGTTTCAACCAATCAGATTCGCGCATTTAGAACGCATGATCTGACTTACAATAATTGAAACTTACAATCAATTGTATCTCTTCCTGCAACGGGTCCTGAAGTATATAATACATGTTTAAATTAAATATTATCCCCAAAAAGGGGGGTTTCTCCGGGATTCGAACCCGAGACCTACAGATAGCTAGACCGGTGCTGTGCCAGCGTTCTCTTTTTTTTTTTACACAAGTGTCATTTATACTATTAATACATCCGAGTTTTACATCAGAAAATCTAGATGATAAGGAAACTCTTACTCAAATTATGTCAAAGCAATACATATACCATGTATAACTATAATATTATAAATACATTTTTAGCTACAATAGTATCAAAGTATTACAATTTTACTAGATAGTGAACATATACTGTACACAGCGTTGTCCCAATGTGAATACACAGTGCGAACATGTTGTAATTAGTTAATTTCCCATTATGTTGTTGATTCACACATAGTTAATTATAAACATTATATTAATACTATTTATAGCATAACACAGTGTGATCAACATAGTGAAGTAACAGTGTGTTAACATTGTAACACACTGTATAAACTTTCCCGTATATATAGTGATAACATCTAAACATTATAATATCATTAAAGGAATATTCACCTGCTGAGTATAACGCCACATAGTGGGTACATATTAAAGGTGCACCTGTAAAGCTTCAGATATTGCCCGAAATTACATTTGAGACTTCAATCCTATACCAAAATCATTGTAAGACATTATGTCCGAATGATGTGTGAAAGTTTCATTGAAAAAGAACACTGCTTTCCTGGTTAAAAAAACGAACATTTGCGTCAGCTCTTACAACTAATTACAGTATGACGTTTATGACCGTGTATAAACGCTCTTGAGCTGAATGATTATCAATGATAGATATCGTCATACTAAAGGGGCATTTGAAAAAATGCAACCCTTTTTTATTCTTCTCTTACCATAAGCCAAACAACACGATATAAGAGAAATGTGGAAGCTCAAATTAATTTTTGTCGAGTTAGATACTTTACAGGTGCACCTCTATGCTAAACTGATCGTTATTACGTAACAATAATATCATATAATAACCAATTTCGCCAAGCTAAACCACACGGTGGTTACAAACAGTAATTGTCAAACTTGACTGAATTAAAATTGTGCAATAATATCATAAGCTATATTCTTATTAATTTGTAATAATAATATTGTGATACGACTACGATAGCAACTACACTGATAATACTTAAGTAACGATGAGATATACCGCGAAGGATAATAATGTAATAACTTACATTCTTCCGCGTAACAATGATCGATAAGAATATAATAGTAACAATAATAAATAACATACTAAAATAGAAATCAGGTATTCCAAGCAACCTTATTTTGAATATGCACAGAGTAAATGTTAACAAGTCCTAGAGCATTATAATTTTAAGCAATATAAATTAACATGAATACAGAAAATAAGGCTAAATTATCAATTTAGGTAGTTAAATTGGAGCAAAGGTTGCATTAATGTACAGAGTAAATACATGTCTATCTAAATCGTATGTGCCTATTACAAAATTTAACCTTTTCTGAAATTTCTGAAAGCAGCGTGTACCAATCGAATGTATCTTTAGACATAACACAATGGGTTATTTATACCATGATTATATTATCATCTTAAACTTAGTTCAAAGAATTACTTATTCCTGAAATTGTATTCTCTAAAACGTAACACATACAAAACTGAATCGACATAATGCATTTGGTTTGATTTGACATACATGAAATCACAAAAAGTATTTTGTTTCCATTTATATCAGATTAACACATTATGATTATTATCGTTGTCATCATTGCTGTTCTTTGAGGCAGTATAGCGTTATCCACAATAAAACGGCTAAACTAAATTAAAACGCATGTCTGCTCAGTGCGTATGCTATTTTTCATAAACATTATCCCTATATGAATGAATGCTATACTTGGAATACAGTACATCTTGAATACATTACTTGTTATTATGTCGGACAAACCTCTGACAAGCTCTCAGGTTACCAAGGGCAACGTTTGTTCGCATACTAGTTACACAGGCTTGCGAATCATTATAGTAACGAATCACATGATAATAGTGATGATCGTTACATTATAAATAACATGGGTAGAAACTGTTCTCATTATAATTATTTGCAAATGTATTTCGATAAGATAGCATAACTAACGTTGAATAACATATGAATTATAAACGACTTATACAATAAAGACATGAATACATTTGATTTACGCGTGAATTAGAAACGGCTCATTATTTATAACATACTCATGCATATACAACGACACATTTATCCTCTGTTACCATACATACTCATTTACTTAATCCAATCGTTGTTACAAATGTTGAGGAGATCGCTACATTAACAACATGATACAATGTTTTCATAATAATATAGATATTGGAACACACTTCGAACATGAAATGTAGAATAAATACGTGAAAGACAACAAAACACTATTCATTGATGATTTATATCAAAATATTTGAATTACAAACCTAATTGTTGTTGACATGCGCACCCTACGGCCACACCGATGGTTTCCTCCTCGTACCTGGCTAGTCCACCGACGTAGTTGGCGCGCTTCAGAACTTGCATGTTGCTGACGATCGGTCGGCAGCGAAGGCTCGGGTCAAGCTGGTGCGTGTGCGGGTTCAGGCACCCGGCCGAGCACAGGCACTGCGCCACGGAGATAACCATCGGTATACGCTCGGGGTCGAAGCACTGGACGTACTCCCAGGGACAGACGGCGCCGTGGTTGAGCTGGGACCCGATGGCTGGAGTATCGCCGACGGGGCAGTCGGCGTTGCTGAACTGCGAGCCGTTGTAAGTCGAGTTGGAGCAGCGGGCGCGTCGCATCTCGGTCACGGGGATGTCGAAGGGATGGATACCGAAGGCGTCGGCGTCGGGATAGAGAAGAGCTGCCCCTCCAGGGCCCGTTCCTGCAGACTCACTCAAAGGTAGGCGATTCGCAGATGTCGCATATAGTAGCGTTGATAAGAGAGCTAGTCCACAGGTGATGATATAGGTGATCTTGTGAAGAAAAAAAAGAAGATGGTTCAACATATTAAAACAGGTATGTAATAATCAGACTGATCATGCTAACTAATACTTGGTAAATGTATTTACCTAAACTTAAAGAAATTAAAGATTTCTTTTAAACTGTAAATCCCAATACTTGTTTTGAGGAATTATTTTTGGACGTTTGATGTCAAATTATAAATAACGCATATTGTATCAATTTGAGCTAACATATTTTGTCATTATTATATCAATGTACCCTTGAAATATTAAAAATGCGATTTTGTTGTTTCAACTCAACACTCCACTTACTATTAACGTTTATAATAAATAATATCATACAATAAAATACATAGACGTCAGATTTCAAAATCTCGAAGGGTTAACGGGCCAACAATCCCGTTCCCCACGAGATTCCGAAAATCCTCACAGACTCTTCAGAATATTTTCCACAACTCACCTTCATTTTGGCAGATGGTGCTGGCAGAAACCTTCGGCAGAATAACTAAGTCTCGAAGAATGAACTATAAATTTTAAGCTGATTGCAGAAATTAACGTAGTTACGTTGATAATCTTCTTTTTTTGGGTTGCAGGTACAAATAGTGGGTGCTCGTTTGATGATGCAGACTGTAAAATGGAAGCGCAGTTGATTCGTATTTATAACAGTCACGAAAGGTGTAAATGATACAGACTAGAATTGTCAGATCTTGTAGCCGACTTAATTGTGAAGCTGCAACTGCACGTCTGAGATGAGCTCGATGGATTGATGAACTGATGGTGATACCTAATTTTAGGCCAGTATTTATACACAATTTAATTTCATTTTTCCCCCCTTCATATGATGTAGCCATATTAATACCTATTCATTTTATTAATTAATCTATTTCTGATACATTTGCCACTAGGTGGGAGACCTTCCTAGGGGTCCACCGTTTTTGCACTTTACATAATGAAAATTGATCCCAAATCCATGTTTGGTCGCAGAAGGCTTTAATGGATGATCGATATGCTCATCCTGGTTTTTGTTAGGATGAAAAAGGAAACTTCCGACCAATTTAAATTATTAATTATCTTCCCCATACTGCCATTATCATAGCGAGATAGACAACTATCATTTGTTCCGATCAGTTATTTTATTTTGTTCAATTATCCAGTCGGTGCGCGGATAGTGAAAATGAAACTATAATCATACTAACTGAGATGGAACACAGGTACGAATATAGCCGGGGGATTTTGACCATGATGTGTCTTTATTAACTGCGTCGCTAGGACACAAGGAAAATATTATTACCGTATTTGACCTATGATGAGATTTTTAGTTGGCTGCATGCTAGTGTGATCATGTTGAAACGAAGATATATATGCAATAGACAGAACATGATTATAACAAGGGGGATTTTGATTATGAATCTCGTTTCTAATTGTGTCGCTTCCATCTTGGATGGACAATTTGTCCTGTTTTGGTGGAAAAAAGTTTTAATTAATGGGAAAATACACATTCCCAGCTAAGATTAGCCGCTGAAACATCCGTCGGATATACCAGTCACGCAACGTAAATAGTAGGCCTAGTCAATGGTTTTGTTTCAGATGATAATTTTAAAGTGCGGACATTTTATTGTCATACCTTAATGATTGTAAATGATTTCATACAAACAGATGAACGTATCGTGGAAGGGGAATTTCGAGAAAGTTTTGTTTAAAAAAACCCTATCATTAATACATGCTTCTTCCGCCTGTACGTCTCTGTACATGGAACCCGTGTCGAGGGGCTCATTTCCGGATGGAACCATGGACACAAAACTGACCCAGCCCGACTATGGTGAATAGAATCATTGGATCTAAATTCATCGATGTCAACAAGCTGGAGTTACGTATCGTTCAAGGAGCGTAGCAGGGAACGCATTCACACGTTCGTTACTCATTCAACCGTGCAGGTTTATCCAGACAGAACTTGCGTGTAGAGATCAGTGGAACTTTAAAGTTATTCCCACGGTACGAGCGAGTTCCCGATCCCAATTTAATGGGAAATAATGGGGCACATTTCTGTTTTTCCATGCATATTATATTTGTTCCCGGGGATGAAATCTTAGACATAAACAATACCAGTTTATTTCAGGACGAATGTGTTAATTATTTTGATGATGATGATGTACGATGTCAGTCACACAGTTAAAAATAACATAAGTGCGATTGTCAATGGGGATTTTTGAGTACGATTATCTGTAATAAGTACTAATTGTGTATACACTTACATAATCTATGGAAATTTGTTTTGCTTTTGTTGTTTGAGCTTGAGACGACCATTAAAATTAAAACGTTGCATGATTAGTATTTTCGCTTTTATTGCTCACACACGCTCACACGCACACACAAACACATACATACATACACACATACACACACGCACGCACATAGGCCTATGGAACGCACAAACTCACGCATCACACATAAACACACACACAATACAACACACATACACACACAAACACACGAACACATATACGCACACATAAACACAAACAAATGCACACACATAATTATATACATACACATGCACGCACGCACACGCGCACATGACACACACATGCAACCATCATACACAAACACACGTGCACGGACACGCGCACACGCACACACGCGCGCCGTAAACAAAACAAATCGTGCAAACAGATCTGTTATTTTGCTCTCCATTCATTGCGTAAAAAAGAAAAGGAGGTCGGAGCAATGTATAATCTCGAATTTTCTATAGAGGACTATTATCAATCAAATGTATGAAATCGAAACTTCTACATAGGTCTATTATCAATCATGATAACCATCACGTCGAGATGGGGTGGTGATTTCTTTTCAACGGGTTCAATGGCGGCGTATCGATCTATATTCACTGGTATTCATTATTTTGACAACCAAATAGTATAGACCACCGACGTGTGACGTCACATCTCATCGTTGCTACGGGTGAAGGATTTGACAGACAAGCCGACTATAATTATGTGACCTAGCGGTTGCTAAGAAGACACATGCCCGGCTCTGACCCACTACCGAAAGTCAGAAATAAAGGTCAAGTTGATTTGAACCAGTACAACATGTCCAATGTTCTCATAAACAATGTGACGTCACTCATTCGACCCTCTTTCACCTCACATTACGTATAATATTATAACAAAACAGGATATGACTTTTATACAGCTTGTGTGTATAATTATGTATTGTACTGCATTATTTAATAGTTGATAGAGGCGAGAATAGTCACAGCAGTGCATTGTCATCCTCAATCAGATGGCTGTAAACAATGTCAGGCAAGCCATAATGTGTGACCCAACGGTTGCTAAAAAGGCAATCGCCCAACTCCATCCCATAACTGACTAAAAACTTCATTAAAGGGATCTAGTAATATTGTCCAAATCAACACATTTTTATTAGAAATCTAGAGGTTCTCTAGACTCTAGCTAGTGTTATATCCGGATTACCGATAGAAGCATGGAAAATTTTTTGTTTCATATTTCCTTTTCATCAAAAACGTATTTACGATAGAAGTGTTCAGATTGTTAACTATCCACTGGATAGTCTTAACTGTGTACAATGTCGTTGCCCTGGGGAATGGTATATCACTTTGGGTTTTTTGCTCATTACTCGGCGATAACATCAATTTAACGTAAAATGTTCGCACATTTATACTCGGATGACATTATCAAATCATTAGACTAGATGTTTTTATACCAACCATTTCTCACTTCCTGCGCATGCCGACACAGTTAATAGATCCCTTTAAGTTTGCCTTGTGTTGTCATGGTCCGTCACTACGTTCTTACCAAATCAAAACAAACATGTGACATCGCAAGTTCGTATAGGTCATTTTCCTTGTTTGTATGCATTGCTTTTCATTAATAACTTAATTGAAAGAACCCACGAACCAATAACATGATTATTCTGAATTACCCGACCGTGCGGTTCAAAAAGGCAGATATTATTATTTCATCATATTGCAAAAGACTTGCAAGGGGTGAGGACGTGCAATGGCATAGCTATTCATTGTCAGGGGTAGTCGCACTAAACAAGGTCAAAACCCCACAACAAAAACAGAACCAAAATATCGAGACCTCGCAGTTGCTAGGAAGGCAATCGTCAAAAACAGTTCCAACGTACTACAAGGGCCTATATCCATAAAACCCCGCTAGCTTAGTTCCATGCTAAGCGCATTTCAAACGGTACAGTTAAGTGTGCTAGAAACAGGTTCCCCTAGTCCTCAACTAGGGTTAGCTGGTTGAGCTTTAGGTACCTACTAATTTAACCCTAGTTAGCAACTTAAAGATTGTGCGTTTAATACAACTTAAGTCATATCATTAAAAGTACACTTAGAACAACTATTAAAGGTCATCAAGCGTGGGGATGCTACACAGCGGGTCGCCATTTTGAACTAGGCTAGTTTGCGCGCACCGCATGACACTGAGCTAACGTGCATTACGCATCGTGCGCATTGCGTACCCAAGATGGCGCCGCGCATCTGATTTGACGAATCTGAACTACCTTTAAGCTAGTTGGCTTTATATGAATATGGGCCCAGAACTTTTTATCAAATAACAAGATTTTTAGAGGCATTCCTTCGTTTTAACAAACTTTGTGAAGTCCTACATTTGATAACGTTACAAGTTGATAAGCTTTTCTCAGAGTCGACCTCAGCTCAGCTCGGAAGTCAATCGTCTAGTTCTAACCAACTCCTAAAACTTGGTCCACTCAAAAGCAGTGCTTGTACAATTGTGGACCCCTAAAACAAATTGTTAGGAATATTGTATATTTAGACCCAACACTTACTCTAGATAGCCTACTTACCACATGAAACATATACATGTACTTATTTCAAAATAATTCAGATTATTAGCTCGTTCAACAATGATCTGTGCATCCACCATTTTTAAATTGTTATATTTTAACCTGCATTTAAAATTCTCAATGTCACGTGTGTTCTTACATTCAATTGTGGAGGTAATTAACCCGAATAACTGTGTTAATATTTGACATTTGATATATTATACTTCAAGCTCTATAAGAGAGTGTTAATTAACAATGCTAACGAGCCACGCATTTTGACCCGGTGGTTGCTAAGCATGCAGACAGCTCAAACCCTGGCGGTTGCTAATGGCCCGGTCAGATATCAACGGATAGCGGAAACGTATGCCCAACGAATAGACAATTTGCGAAATTAAATTATCCGGTGATGAAAGTCGTCTCCATTGCTTCATGTACAAAACATAGAACAACGTACATCACCGGACAAGGAACGGACAGGAAACGTATAGAACGGATGGAAAATTTAGCTCTCCGTTTGACATCCGTTTGCGCAATCCGTTGATATGTGACCGGGCTATAAGAAGACAATCGTTCAGCTCAAACGACCTTCCAAAAGCCCGAATCAACATGATCAAATGGCAGGGCTGTTTAAAGCCATTACTAAGTTGTAACAAACATGTGACGTCACAAGTTGGTATTGTAAACGTTAGGTTGATAATGGCATTCATCTTCTATTTATAAATTGCTAGTTTTCATTTTGTCAATAGACTCGAGCCAACCGATCAATAACACGGTTACACTCTATAACCTGCATGACCTGAGAGGGGTGAACTATTTCAATAGACTATGGTAGCCAAGTGTGACGTCACAGCTTTTCATTGCCATGAGTTATGTTTATAACGAATGCCAAGCAAGCTTGAAGTGTGTTTATTTAGCGGTTGCTAAGATGACAGTCATCCAGGTCATCCCCACTACCAACCAACTATCAAGTTCTTTCGAACCATTCCTATGGCTCCTAGATGTCGCCTCTAATCTATCTCGTAGCCTAACTTGCAGGTAACTTGCCGATTGGTCTACAGCCATGTGGTCTAGTAGAACATTATAAATTCGAGGGAATAAGATCTACAGCCATTTGGTCTAGTAGAACGTTATAAATTCGAGGGATTAAGATTACAATTAGGGATTGTGATTAGGGTTTGGGTTATCATGTTTTGGGTTAGGGATCGACCCGGATCGTGTTTGGAGTTGGGAAAATTGCAGTTTAAAGGGAAAGATCCACTTTTGCAAACCAAAATTCAAAAGTTGCGAGGTTATTGTCTTATATGAAAGGAAATAACATTTAATAGCATGCCTGAAAAAATTAGGGCTTGAAATCTCTTTTTCGTGGAGTTATAGACCTAAAACTGAATAAACTGAGGGACGTCGGTTAATTAGGTACATACGTATTTTCGGCCGGTGAGTAAGTTTGTACATAGATTTCACGGAGTGCCAGATCGGTATGCATGACCCCTACATGACCCGCGCTAGCTACGTGACTCGCGTATAAGTACTAATGTGTGAGCGTTTACCAAGCAAAATACCCAAACATCGCTTAAACTGACTACATGTAATTATATATTCTTTCTTTTTGAGATATTTTTCCGTGACATACGTTAACAAATGTCGGCTTCACAATACCTTTACGAGAATTAGTACTATATTGTTGTAATATTATGCTAAATCAGTTGAACTCCTTTATTGACCGATATATAGTTTAAATGGAGGGACGCATTCGTTTTTCATTCGTAGAATCCAAATTAGAGGGCTGTTCGCTCTGATTTTTTGTGTGCGTGTTACATTGATCCCCATCCGTCAACTGAAAGCTGTTCAGACGTTTTGTAAAAGTGGACCTGTCCCTTTAAGACATTATTATAGACCAAATGAGTTGTAGACCAACTGAGTGTAGACCAAGCGAACATAGTGATGCCATCAGTTACTTTGCATTGCAACGAACTTACTTTATCCTGCTCTGTCTTTCGCCTCTCTCCTCTCACAGTGTCGCTCAGCATTAACCCTGTCCATCCAGTGATGTTATCTTCCTATCTCATCCCCTGTCTGCCTCTCTTTCGCCCTCCTTGGACTGTGCCTTGTATACATGGTATAACTGTCTTGGCAGCTCCGGAGGATCTTGAATGTGGTCAAACCATCATGACCAAACCATGGGCATAATTGATATCCCAGTAATAAGGTAACCGGTCACCAGTAATTGCGTCCTGGATCATCCAGGACATAGTATTACACGGTGACCGGTTATACTATGACGAATCAAGCTTGATATTTTGGCCTGGCGGTTGCTTAGAATGTAATCGTCCAGGGGATAGCTTGCCGATTGGTCTAAAGCTATTTGGTCTACTCCCATTTGGTCTACTAGAAAATAATAAATTCGGGGGCTTATGATTATAATTATGGATTATGATTAGGGTTGGGGTAGACCAAATGAGTTGTAGACCAACTTAGTGTAGACCAAGCGAACATAAACCGTCCAGGGGTGGGCGGTTGCTAAAAAGGCAATCGTTCAGCTTAAACCCTGGCGGTTGCTAAGAAGCCAACCTTTCAGCTCACAACATGGCGGTTGCTAAGAAGTCAACCGTTCAGCTCAAACCGACATCCAAAAGCCCAAATCAACATGATCAAGTGGCAGGTTGTTTAGACAGAGCCATTACTAAGTTTTAACAAACATGTGACGTCACATATTGGTATTGAAAACGTTATGGTGATAATGGCATTCATCTTCTATTTATAAATTGTTAGTTTTCATTTTGTCAATAGGCTCGAGCCAACCGATCAACAACACGGTTACACTCTATTACCTGCATGACATGAGAGGGGTGAACTATTTCAATTGAATAGGGTAGCGAAGTGTGACGTCACATCTGTTCATTGCCATGAGTTATGTTTACAAGCAATGCCAAGCTAGCAATCCAGAAATGTGTGGTTTAGCGGTTGCTAAGATGGCAGTCACCCAGGTCACCCCTGCTACCACAACTATCAAGTTGTTTCGAACTAATACTACCAGGACTACGCCGGATCCTCGATCTCACCCATTGTCTGTAGTAAAGTTTATAAACGAATGTCAGGCGTGCCAGGGCCCTGTTGCATACAACTTTTCAAATTGTTGTTAGTGTGCAATTATTGTAAGTGTTATGGCAACAACCAATCAGCATTGAGCAATTGAGATGTTGCCATGGTAGTTACAATAATTGGACACTTACAACAATTGGAGAAATGTTATGCAACAGGGCCCAGAAATGTATGACCATGGACCTTATACTATTCGTAGGGTCCAGGGTGTGACCAATGAGCTTCAATTTTGGACCTCCTTGGTGTGACCAAGCGGTTGCTAAAAGGGCAATCATCCAGCTCTAACCCACCACCAAAAGCCCTAATCAAAAGACAAATTGTTAAAGGTCATATGTAACTCAAATACATGTTAACTTCTATTCTGTATCAGTGTATACATACAATATTTGAAAACTGTTTTATCTAAATATTTTTTAAATTTTGAAAATTAACAAAGTTTGTTAATTTGCAAACAATTGTGCAATTATTGTGTTCATCTTGCTATTAAAGGGATCTAGTAACTTTGTTGACATGTGCAAAAAGTGATGAATGGTTGATGCAATGTATATTATTGTTATCTCATATGTCCACAGGGTATTGTGTGAAAATTTCAAGTCAAATGGACATTGCATGGCCAAGTAATGAGCGAAAATGCAAAGTGATATTAAATATTTAAACTCACTGCACTCACTTTGTACACAGAAGAAAAACTCGCCCGGAGTTTTTCTTATCTGAATACTTCGATCGTACATATCTTTGTAACGAAAGGGAAATTTGAAAAACCGAAACCTGTCCCATGATTTTATTGTAAATACGAATACAACAAGGTATGAGGGAACCGCTAGAATTAAAATTTTATTTTGAGGATTTGGACAATGTTACTAAGTCCCTTTAAAGCCCAGTTGCTGAGATGTGATTTACATGAGGTCACAAGCAGAATTTCACTCTGGAGACATTTTTTTGTGGGCGTTCCCAATGTGACTTTTCAAGCTGATTTCTTGTTTTAATGACTTTTCCATTGAAAAAATACATTGTTATAATCGGAATCCCCGTGTTAAACTATCCCTGATAGGCTGACAATCAGCTGGAATTTGTGCTTGCTGTAACTAATAAGTGAATAATTCCTGTCACTTCTAGTCCTATATTTCCTCAAGGGTATCACTAATAATAGAAATAATCAATGCTTTTGCAACCACTATTAACTGTTTTGACTGACCATACAGGAGGCTGCCATGTTGTTCAACTGTACCATATGAAACGTCATCGGAGCGCATTTGAGCGTGTACTTACAAAAGCGGGTTATGTAACCGTTGTTTTGTAATTTGCCGCTATGTCAGTGGTTACGTATCCCGCTTTTGTTAGTGCAAGGTCAAATGACGTTTCATATGGTACAGTTGGAAAACATGGCAGTCTCCAGTGTTCAGTCCAAACAGAGTTCAGTGGTTTAAAAAAAACATTGATTATTTCCATTATTAGTGACACCCAAGAGGAAATATACGACTAGAAGTGATAAGAATTATACACTTTTAATATCTGTATTAAACAGTAAGCGAAAATGCCAGCATTTGGCTCCCCTTTAAGAACCATAAATACGTTCGGGGAACAAAATGTGACGTCACACGTCGGTGTGAAAACCCTGGAGTTATAATACCTTGCGAATCATCACTGTATCAATTAGTCTAGGTTTCTGGATTCTTTATACTCCTTTCCCCCATATATCGCACGAGTGATAGAGGGCGCGATTCAAACGGAACGCCCGCGGTGAATCCGAACGCCCGGTGAATCTGTTCGCACTCGGCCAAATCGATGATGTTGCGCAGAACTCTCGTTGGCGCGCGGCGCTATAGGGGATAATTCGCGGTGCTATAGGGGGATACGGGTATACAGTTCAGGATCTAAACTATGTATCAATATGAAGAGATCATACATCAATAACATAGTTGTAGTCAACTACATACATGGTTATATAATAAAGAGGTATACCATATGAATTAAAATCTCAATCAACTCGCTAACGTATCGAAGTGTGATGTCTCAGTTTTTAATTACCACGGGTAATGGTTTTTATTAGTGATTTCGGTCAAACCAAAAATTTGCGACCTAACATGATGCTAAGAAGGCGATTGTCAGCAACTCATATAGGGCATACTTCTCAACTTGACTATTTAAATCAAGCCAAATAATTGAGGAACGATTGTCGCTAAGAAGGCAGTCATCAATCTCATACCTACTACCAAAAGCTTGAAACGAATAATACGTTAGATATGGGATGTCTAAATGTTTATATTTTGAAAACAGGTTGGTATAATATGTCATTCACCATGTAGTATATAATTATTGTCATTCATCAATATTTCAAAAGGAACGGCTCACCGATCGATAATATTGTTATCCTAATTTACCCAACGGTGCGGTTTACAGGGATTGTATAATGGGGCAAATATTCATCAACATGTCCAAAGAGTACCGAAGTGTGATGTCACAGATATTCGTTTCAATAGGCACTGGTTCTGAGCAATATCAGACAAGCTAGTGACAATCGACCTGTAGCGATTCGCCTAAAGCCTGGTGGGTGTCCGTCAAAATTTTCGAAGCCGAGACCGAGACCACTTGTTAAGTTGTGTCCTCGGGGGCTGAGACCATTGGTTATGATGGTCGAGACCACTAAAAATGGCCTCGAGACCATTTAAAAGCTGTAAGGGGGGGGGGGGGGGGGTTAACCCCCCCCCCAAAAAAAAATAAATAAATAAATAAATAAATAAATAAATAATAATAATGTTTTCGTCAAAGAGGGGGGGGGGGGGGGGTTAACCCCCCAAATCCCCCTCCCCCCCTGGGTACGCCTATGCATATGTTCTAGATGTTCTACTATTGCTATTCATAAACATTACAATAGGACGAACGTATCAATCGATGACATCATTTTACTAAACTATAGTGGCGTAGCGTGGTTGGACGATTTTTTTTTATATATTTGTTTAGGGGGAGGAGGGGGGGGGTGGGGGGTGGGAGGGGAGGGGACGCGAATTATCGGGGGCCCACTCCATGTATGTCTTTGTTTTGTAAAGGATTTTCCCTAGGCCTATGGAATCGAAATTAAATCACTTAATGTTATGGGGGTAGAATGGAGTATTTTGAGGGGGTACATTCCTCCATACCCCCTCCCCCCCCCCCCCCCCCCCCCCCATGCAACCCCCCAACGCCACTGCTGAACTAAACCCTCACAAAAAGTTCCGCAATTCAAGTTGAGCGTTCATATCTCTCCTTTTACTTTATTACCATTCATGAATTTTGTATCATTGGAAAGCTTGTATTCTCCCCTTTACATACGGTAATAAAGTAGTAGGAGAGATATGAACGCTCAAACTTGAATTGCGTAACTTTTTGTGAGGGGTTTATATATATACATGACAAGAAGCGATTGGGAAACCGGGCTCATACCGGGCTAGGTGAAGGGGGTATAATTATGACTCTCATGAGGGATGCAGTCTGCGTAAAAAATATGAGCAGAGTTGCACAATGAAGGATGTTAGAAATATGTAGTTTATATCATAGCAGTAATTTAGGGGAAACTCAAGCTAACTCAAGCTTTGCGGGGGAGAGGGACGATTTTACAGGGGGATGCCCATTAATATATGACTTTGATATAAAGTTTCAATCGTAGGTCTAACTTTTATAGGACTAGCTTTTATACGATGAATTTGATTAATGCCTAATTGTTCCTATACAGATAGACATTCCATAATAGTAATTACAAGTGTAAGGTTTATCCGGTACCATAAGTAAGGGAAAATACAAAACAAAAATCAATAGATCACTTAGGGGGGGGGGGGGGGGCTTTAGTAAACTGGCGGGGAGATACCCCATTTTCACTATGAATATGACTTTGATACAAGTTATTTAATTTGTAGGTCAAAGTTGTTTAGGATGTGATTATAATTATACCACATTGTTCCGATATAAAGACATTCCATTATAGTTACTACAAGTGCAAGGGAAAATACCAAACAAAAATCAATAGTTCACTTGGGGGGCCCTGGTGAACTCGCGGGGGATGCCCCATTTCCAGTCTGATTATGACTTTGGTACATATTTAATTCGTATTGTATAGGATGAATGAGATGATATACCGAATTGTTCCGATATAAAGACATTCCATTATAGTTACTACAAGCACAAGATTTCCCCGGCTCCCATAAAATCAATTGATCACTAGGGGGGGGGGGGGGGGGGGGGGGGGGGGGGTCTAGTAAACTGGCGGGGGATACCCCATTTCCAGTATGAATATGACTATGATACAAATTATTTCATGTGTAGGTACAAATTTTTTAGGATGAATGTGATTATAATTATACCGAATTGTTCCAAACTTCCAATAGATAGACATTCCATTATAATTACTACAACTACAAGTACACGTTCTAGCCGGCTTCCATAATTATAGTAAGGGAAAATACAATAATAATCAATATCTCACCGGGGGGGGGGGGGGGGTGAACTGGCGGGGGATACCCCATTTCCAGTATGGTTATGACTTTGGTACAAAGTATTTCATTCGTATATAGGTCAAAATTGTATAGGATGAATGAGATTATAATTATACCGAACTGTTCCGATATAAAGACATTCCATTATAGTTACTACAAGTGCAAGTTTAACCCGGCACCCATCATAAGGGAAAATACAAAACAAAAATCAATAGATCACTTGTGGGGGGGGGGGGGGGGACTCCGCATTGAGAAGGTAATAATTGTTTAGGATGAATGTGATTATAGTTATACCGCATTGTTCCAAACTTCCAATAGATAGACATTCCATTATAATTACTACAACCACAAGTACACGTTCTAGCCGGCTACCATAATTATAGTAAGGGAAAATACAAGAATAATCAATATCTCACGGGGGGGGGGGGGGGGTGAACTGGCGGGGGATACCCCGTTTCCTGTATGAATATGACTTTGGTACAAAGTATTTCATTTGTTGGTCAAATTATATAGGATGAATGTGATTATATACCGAACTGTTCCGATATAAAGACATTCCATTTTAGTTACTACAAGTGCAAGTTTAACCTGGCACCCATTATAAGGGAAAATACAAAACAAAAATCAATAGATCACTTGGGCGGGGCGGGGGGGGGGGGGGGGGACTCCGCATTGAGAAGGTAAAATTGTTTAGGATGAATGTGATTATAATTATACCGCATTGTTCCAAACTTCCAATAGATAGACATTCCATTATAATTACTACAACTACAAGTACACGTTCTAGCCGGCTTCCATAATTATAGTAAGGGAAAATACAATAATAATCAATATCTCACCGGGGGGGGGGGGGTGAACTGGCGGGGGATACCCCGTTTCCTGTATGAATATGACTTTGGTACAAAGTATTTAATTCGTTGGTCAAATTATATAGGATGAATGTGATTATATACCGAACTGTTCCGATATAAAGACATTCCATTATAGTTACTACAAGTGCAAGTTTAACCCGGCACCCATTATAAGGGAAAATACAAAACAAAAATCAATAGAT